>JAVCKT010032817.1:0-18526 GCA_032273925.1 Rhynchotus rufescens
TCCACAGCGGGAGGTTTCTTAGTTAACAAAGCTTCAGAGGGGATCGGTTAGATTCTGGTTTTAAAGACAAAAATGTATTTGGCTCAGGCTCTTCAAAAGTTACACATTTTTACTATACAGCAGAAAACTGATTATCAGCTTTATTCACCATAATAAAGCTTCCAATCACGGGAGAAAGTACAGGTGCTGGGCTACAAGTGTATAGGGATTGCTGTTTTAAAGGCGCACGGCACCCCAGTGCAGCAGAAAGCAAAACCACAACCTGCCCCGGGCCCTGCTGCCGTGCGGGAAGGGAACGCGGGATGCGGGAAGGGAACGCGGGATGCGGGAAGGGAATGCGGGAGCGCCGCAGCGAGCGCTAGCGGCAAGGACAGTCCAAGCGAGGTTGGGAGGACGGTTTGAGCTGCTGCTTAATTCATCTTTTGTTTTCTTTATTAGTAAAAGCAAACGCACGGAGTCGTGTGCACGCGGTCAGTGAGACCTGCGCACGGTTTGCAGTAGGAGCCGGTGTTGCTGCCTTGCAAACCTGGGCTTTACAAGGAGGAGGAGGCAGCTGCCCGGCCTTCTCCCAAGCTTTCCGTGACACTCCCCGAGTGTGCTGTGAGATAAAACCCTCCCAAAGGTTTTAAGGAAGAGCTTAAAATCAGTGCTCTGACTCATGGCCGAAGCTGAAGAGGTTGCAGATGAGCCACAGTGTTAATTAATCATCATTATTATTTTTAAAAGGATCATTTCAGAGACATAATCCTCCCGCCAAGAGTCCTGGGTCACTCCTGAGGTGCGCTGGGCTGGCTTTGGCTTGGCTGCCGTACGCGCCGGCGGGTTAAACCCGGCCAGCCTGGGGTCAGGCTTTGCCTCCGTGGCCTGAGATGGCTCCCGGCCTCGTTGCAGCTCTGGGGTCGTGGGAGGAAGCCCAAGGTCCTCCCTCGGTGCCACCGGAGAGGGGCCCTGCCGCCACCTTTGGCCTATTTCTGAAACAGGCCACCGAAAAAAAGGGGGGAAACGTCAACTGGCTGCAGTGGAAAAACAAACCGTGAGCGTCCACGATGAATCACGGGAGGGTAAACATGCCAAAGTCCTCTCCAAAGCCGCGGGATCAAAGGGAAGTAACCCCCAGGTCCTGCTAGGCTTCTACAAGGCCTCGCACGAATCAACACGGAGCCGTTTTGATCCACACAAGGCCCGGGATAAAAACGGCGCAGCAGAAGTGCGCGCAGCTCCGAGGGGACAGGCGCCGTGCGCGGAAGCGAGCGGGGCGGCCGGAGCGGCCTCCCCATGGAGCCGCCCCATGGAGCCTCCCCATGGAGCCGCCCCATGGAGCCGCCCCATGGAGCCGCCCCATGGAGCTGCCCCATGGAGCCTCCCCATGGAGCCTCCCCACGGCCTAGCGGGGCCTTCCTCACCGGGCCCCTTGAGGCGGTGATCTGCACGGAAAGCCGGCGCTGCCTCTGGAGCTGGACTGACCCTTCCAGCGCAAGTTAATATGAGGAGGCCGGCGCCGCGGCTCCGGCCCTCAGGGATGGGAGAGACACAGCTGGATGTCTGCGCTGAGATCCGCGTGCTCCGAGGCGGCCCCGAAGCCCGGCGGGAGCGAGCCCTCGAGCGGGTCGCGCTGCTCAGGCTCGTGCTACAGCCACTTACTGCAGTTTTAGGCGGAGAAGCTTCGGTTTTCCTTATTGTGAGCACGGGACCTACTCGGTGTTACTGCAGGTTTCAACAGACGGCACAAATGGGGTAAAATGGGCTGCTCTAAATTAGCACCGTACATGTGTTAAATGTTGCCACAAATCCACGGAGGGATATTCCACATGGCCACACACCCCAAAGGTTCCCCGTGTGACCCACAGTAAGGCGCAGCTTTAACCAGCAGAACTTGATTATTCCAGTTGTTTGTGACCAAATGATATTAGAAATAAACTTTGGAGCTCTCCCGTTGACATGAATCTTTTGAAAACCTAAATTATTTCTCATTCCTAACTACTCACGGGAGGGTGGTTCCTATGCTGGGCGCATTTACAGCCATCACAGTTAAGGCCAAAGAGGGCACCCATCCCGCTCAGTGTTTAGGTCGCCGCAGGCTGCTGCAGTCACCCCCTCGCTCCCGTGTCCTACTGAGAGGCACCAGGGCAGGGGAGGAAACCCATCCTGCCTCTCTGATGGCTGCTGCAAGGAGGCACCAGCCGCACCGGTACCGGCAGTGGCTGATTTCCAGTTACGTTTTTGCATCCAAATGTTTGTCTGGTTTTTTTTTTTTTTTTTTTTTTTTTTTTCCTTTTGTGGTCCTATCTTGCTGTTTGCAAGAACCTGAATTCTGAACCCAAGTTTTTGTTTAGACTGACTTATTCTCTGCATACACTTATTCTTTGCATACACTTCCTCATTTCACCAGTGTAACCTGCAGCCTTTTTTTTTTTTTCCGTCATATGCAGATTTCGTTAGCAGTGACCTACAAACCAACAGTGAAAACTTTTGATTAGTGTCGAACTCTGAGATGATCTCATTGGAATCTCATTAGGAAAGAGCAGTGTGACCAGGTCGCTCTGCGACAAGTACTTTTTTAGGTCTGTCAGTTAGCCAGTTCTTAAAGCATTAATGTGTTCTGTTAGCATCGCTTTGTTATTTGGACAAACAAACAAACAAATAAAAATATAGTAGAGCTCTGCAGTTACCGCTGTCAGCCAAACTTGTGGCAGTGGAGCAGGAAACGAAGCACATTTGACAAACATGTTTGGCCTAAAAACCGTATTCCTAGCCTTAGCACTCAGCCAGTGGAACCCTTTATCTGTTATTTTGCCTGGGATGGAAACTGGAACAACTGGAATAACTCTGTCCATGAGGGAGGTTTGGCCCCTGTGCATGAGGGGCATCTGGCTCACTCGTTTTGTACCTTGGCACAACGTTAGCACCCGGCTTGTGGAATTCCCCATTGCCCTTGGTTTAGGAAAAAGCAATATAATCAATCTCCTGCAGGCAGCTTAATTAGCATTATATGTACCTGTCTTTATTGTTGTAACACTTTTCATACCTTTTTAGGTACTAATGGACTGGAAAAGATTTAATTATCTTCATGTAATACATTACCCTGCTTGAAAATACGCAGCAGTAATTTTAAGTCTCTTCTACATTATTATCTATAATCTTACTATCTCTTTTTTTTTTTTCACTGCATTATCTACTAATTTTAAATAGTTTTTATTTGTTCCAGGCTCCATCAACCATGATTTTTCCATGTTATTTTTAACCTCCCTCGGTATTTGCTTAAAACAACACACCCTGCTTCTCTTTCCCCTGTTCAACCTGATGCACATTTAAAAAAATCTGATTGACACTTTCACCACTGATGATGACAGGCTTTTAATCAGAGTTGCTTCCTTTCATAATTAATTAGGCTTTTCATCACTGTTACACTATAGTGTTGCTCAGATAGTACTAATGGCTCGTCCATTATTCGAAATGCAGAAAAACAAGATCTCACTTCATCCTCACTTCACTGCCCCAACGTGAAATGACTCCTTTAAATATATTGAATAATACTAATCAGTGCATTTTAAAAATGGCACTTGAGGCCTGAGGGACTTTTTGGGGGGGATGACATTTGCTTACATTTGACATAGACTCCATTCATCTTTTCTTCCAAATTTCTTTAGAAGCCAGTTACATCAGCGAGGTCTCACCATGTCCTGACAGATCAGGTTTTGAGAGTGTCAAGAGCCCACTATGACAGTGAAGGAAGAAAGAAGCACTGGGATTTAAGCATAGGACATGGCTAATGGCAACACATCTTTCCCAGGCATCTTGCGTAAATTTAAGCATAATCTGGAAAAACACTTCTGTGATGGAGGGAGCAATCCAGCCTGTTTTGGGCTGAATTTTTAGCTGCTGGGTGTGTCTTAGGAGGTACTCCTAACTTTAGCCAATATAACCAGGGCTATAACCCCCATGATCTGCACATGAGCTGGAGGCCAAACAAAAATATGACCCAGCCTAGCTCAGATGCCAGCACAGGATTTTTCCAAATGGACTGTGCGGTAGTGGAAGAATATGGGGCTACTTGGAGACTTTGTGGAACAGGGGACAGTGCAGGTTGTGTGGGTATCTAATATCTGACATGGGCTTTCACAGAAAGCTCCTCTTCTTCTTTCGTTTGGGAGATGTGGAGTTTTTGTGTGTGTGTGTGTGTGTGCAGGTCAAAATATACAACTCAGATGTATATGCCACTTTATTCTTACCTATGAATGTACATTTCTGTCCTTGGTAGAATTTTCTGTCGTGTATATTAGTCTTCAGAGCCAATCCAAAGAGCATGGCCTTGGCATGCAGCTCTGTTCAGACTTTAACAGATGGCAGCAGACGGGGTGAAATGAGAACAGAGGTCCAAAGAGCACAAAAAAACCCAAAATAAACAAAAAAAACCTCACCCCCCTCACACACTTTCAAAAGTATTTAACGTCTGACAAATCACTCTTGTCACTTTTTTGAAGTGAAACAGGCCGATTCTATTTACATGTAAGGCTTCATTGTAACCGATGCCATTCCTAAAAGCCAGACCATTTCAGTTCCAAGTGGTGAAACCAATTCAGACCTCTACAAGTTTTGTGTGTTTAATGCGACGTCCAGCACAGTGATTCCGACCTCAGGGGACCGCGGTTCCTGACATTAGGCGATGGCCTTCCCACCGGGTCCCACTAAACTGGGGTCACTGCAGACGACAACAGTAGAGATTTCTATTTGAAATCCACCCAATTACCCAAGCTGAGTGCTAAAGTCAAGTCCTCCCTTCACCCTTCACGCTGACTACCCAGCTGGAGAAGCAACCAGGCTGCAATGGGTGAGTAAATCAAGGAACTGCTTATAATAGGGAGAAGAGAGCAGACAGTAAACCAGCAATTGAGGTCTGGGTAAATGCACTGGCCATCACGGACTCATTTTCAACGTGTTTTAGTAAAGAGACTGCCATTAGAACGTGACTCCGCTCTCCGCAGCAGGGAAGATGGGAGCTATTTTTGCCTGCGGAACCTGAAGCACGGGAAGAATTAATTAGGCAGGAGCAAGCGGAGCCAAAACACCGCACAGCGTCACCACAGACTATGAATCACCGGCCTTTTTATAACCTGATTTCCTCAAGGAATAATGGAATGGAGCTCAGGCCGGCTTTGGTTGTTTACAAAACAGGCAGGAGACGGAGCAGAGTGTGAGCAGCTCCGCAGCCCCTGTGCCTGAGCACACGCGAGCTCCTCCTCTTCCAGTTTGCCTCCAGAAAGTGGGAGCAGGGCAGCTTTGGGGGTCCAGGCGATGCCAAATAATCCACGATTAACTTGAACACCTGGGCTTAGCATAGTCCTCGTCTCCGATTCTTCTTCACAGCGTTAATGCAAGGCCTGGGTTCCTGTGGTTGTGGGACGTGAGGTGTTGCTGTTACCACCAGCAGCAGCGCCCCGCGGCCTGGGCAGCTCCGCTGCCTTTGGGGACCCCGCGGTCCGGAGACACCCCAGAGGCTCTGTGGGCTCCCGGGAGCGTCCGCGTGGCGCAGGGCGAGTGGAGCGCGGGATGGGGCCAGCGGCAGCGAGGGCCTGTGGAGCGGGGCGTGAGGTGCGGGGCAGGCACTCGCAGGAGGCCAATGCTGACGGAAAAGCAGGATCACCAGGTGGGGAGGTTGTCCTTTTTCCTCTTTTTTGTTATTTCTTTTGGTTAGCAGATGCGTTTCTCTCCCTTCAGCAGAAACGCCGGCCGGCTGCGGGTGACGGCGGCGCTGGCGGCTGGCGGAGGCCGCTCCCGCCCGGGCCGCGTCTCTGCCGAGCCCTTCGGCCCGCGGGGAAGGGAGCCCTCCCGCTCTGCGCGGCAGCGCCAGGGCCCCTGCGGGCAGGGGAAGGGCCCCGGCTCCCATATTCCGGCCCTGGGCTTGAGGGAAGGACTCGCATCCGCACGCGGGCCTGGGCGGCCGCAGGGCTGCCTCCCGTGCCTCTCGCAGAGCCACGCGTGCCCCGAGCTGGCCGTGGCCACGTGAAAGGAGGAATGGGAAGGGGAGGAGGGAAGAAGCAGTCCTTTTTTCCTTGCCCTTAGTCTTCCTAGTCTGATGCTCCTGTATGCCATTAGGGTTTTCCACAAAAGCCCCATGTTTTCAGCGACTAGGCCTATGAAGACAAGTGCGCAGGAGCCCGTGGCATGGCTGCCAGGTGACATTATAAAAAACGTTGGATGGCTGGCTGGGAGGACAGCTTGGCAAGACAAGGAGGGAATAGTTCATGAGACTGGTAAAGCCCGCGGCCAGGGAACGCATGGGCAGGGACACAAAGTGCCTGAGTGATGGGGGACCACGAGGACTAAAGGGTCAGGAGGGATCTCTGCTGCTGGGCACAGGGAGAGGAAAGGAAGGACACGAGGCAGGAGGCCAGGAGCAGCTGGCAGGAGAACAGCGGCACAAGAGCTGCTGCAGTCAGAGCACAAGTCCCGTGAGCAGTGTGACTGAGCCCCGTTTTGCTCACGAACACCGGCTGAGGCCCGAGCCACACGCCGTTTTCTCCCACCTGCCGCCCCACGCTGCTCCTGGGGGAGCTCCTCCCCACAGCGATGCCTGTGGGGCCGGCGGCCACGCAGGACGCGGCCGTGCAGGGGGGCAGCGACCCCAGCACAGCCCCCGGGAGGCAGCGACTCCAGGGAGGCAGCACCAGCCCCCCAGGCAGGAGAGAGGGAATCTGCTTTTCTGGCCACGAGCAAGCCCAAGAAGCACAAAAAGCCACACAGGCTGCCTGCCCAGCGGCAACGTGCTTTAGAAGAGCTATGCCGTAGGAGGTCTTCAAGGAGGAAGGGAAATCCACAGCTGCCAGCTCGTGTGAAAGCTTTGATTTGTCTGGCAGTGAAATCCCACATGCTTCTGGCGAGCTGATGGAAAGATGAGGGGCTAAAGGCTTATTTGCAGCTTCCCAGATCCGAGGAGTGAGTATCCAGGCTGCACAGAGGCAACACCTTTAGTGCTGGTCTAACCTGCAAGGCTAACCGTGTGCTTTCACCATGGCCCACACACGCCAGCCCAGCGTGGGCCACTGCCTGGGAGCTGAGAAGGAATTACGCCAAAACAAGCAGGATCCTGTTGTTTTCTTTTTTATTTCTTTATAAAGAAAGGATGGGCATGCCAAGCCAAAGTGGCCGAGTACAGACAGCGGGGAGCACCGAGGCCGCTCCTGTGGGGCCATCCGCAGTGACCCCTGCCCTGGGACAGCCACGCTCCCCATGTCCCTCTGCCAGGCTGCCCCACACTCCCCATGTCCTCCTGCCAGGCTGCCCCACGCTCCCCATGTCCTCCTGCCGGGCTGCCCCACGCTCCCCATGTCCCTCTGCCGGGCTGCCCCACACTCCCCATGTCCTCCTGCCAGGCTGCCCCACACTCCCCATGTCCCTCTGCCAGGCTGTCCCACACTCCCCATGTCCCTCTGCCGGGCTGCCCCACACTCCCCATGTCCCTCCGCCCCACTGCAGCTCCTCGGGTGCTCTGCACAGGTTCACAACAGCGCCAGCCCAGCAGCTGGGGCCGGCGGCGGCAGCGACACTGGTTACAGCGCACAGAAAGAAAGGGAGCAAGGAGCTTAGTTGCAAACAAGTCGTATGTAACAATATAGAAAGTCCGAAGGTCATCGTTCTGCTATAAAAATATTACACTTCATAAAACCATGTACTATAAAAAGATCTATTCAGAAACGCTGGTAAACATAATAAATATCTGTACACGGGCTGCCCATTTGATACAGGAAACGTAAAAAGCATGAGCCTCAGAAATCATTGCTTGTAAACATGAATATGGAGCCTGTAAACAAAGTGCTAGATCATGGTTCAGACTGTGTCTAGTTCATTAAATACTACTCAAGGAAATCTCCTGCACATATCATCACCTAACGGCCAGACTCAGATGCTGTTACAGGAAAGAAGACCCTGCTCTGAGCTGTGCCCCTCATTTCCTCGGGGCTGCCTACAGAGCAAGGTACTCACAGCACAAGAGCCGGGGAGGCAAGATTTGGCCCAAGTCAGAAACGATCTTTTAGCGACTGCTTTTCATTTCCTTACTTGAAAATGCTGTCATCACCCTCTCCTTTCCAATTTCTCTTCTATCAAAAAGGACACGTGTTGGCAGCTCCCTGTGCCCGCCTTGTTCCCAGCACCCCGGGACATCCATCCCTGCGGGGAGCTGCTCTCACCGGACTGCTGGAGAAGCACATCAGCATCTATTGCTTTCTCCCAGACGCAGAAACTCTGCACCAAGTGCCCGCCAGGGCCACCTCCCCTTCGATGCAGGAGCCAGGCCTTACCACCTCTTGCTGCGCTTAACTCCCACTTTAGGAAGTTAAGCAGCGGGCTGCCAGACCCTGCCGACCCGCGAGGGGCCGGGGCGGCCTCCGTGGGGCCGCGCGCGAGGGCCGCAGCTCCTGGCGGCAGCAGGGCCGGGGGGCGCCCACGGGGGAGGCGCCTGGGCCCCATGGGTGGCCGCTCCGCCGTGGCGCTCCCGGCTGCAGCGCCGCCGCCGCGTGTCCTGGTCCGTCCCGCCCGGAGCCCTGCGCCCTCCCGATCGGCACCCTGGGCCGTCCCGGGTCCGCGGCCTCAGCGCCGCGCGCCCTGGGCCCTCCCTGCCCCGCGCCACAGGAATTGGGCTGCCTGTCTGGGTTTTCAACAGCCTCAGGCGCTAGGCCGCCTTGTGGGCTAACCGCCAGCAAGGTGGAATTACCTAATTCCAAGTGATTTTGGGGCTTACGCGGGCTAGAATATAACACCGAGTAAAATTCCCTAAAGGATAACAATATTTATGCATGTATAGAGAGAACCTAAGCCTTTTTTTTTCCCCTTCAGCAAAGTTTTCTCCTGGGAAGAATGAATGCTGGGAATGCTTGGACGAGGGGATATGGCCATAAGCTGGAGCACAGGCAGTTCTGTCTCCAGGTGAGGAGGAACTTCTTTCCTGTGCGGGTGACAGAGCCCTGGCACAGGCTGCCCAGGGAGGCTGTGGAGTCTCCTTCTCTGGAGGCCTTCAAAATCCGCCTGGATGCCGCCCTGTGCCACATGCTGTAGGTGTGCCAGCTTGGGCAGGAAGGTTGGATTAGATGATCTCTAGAGGTCCCTTCCAACCTTGAATATTCTGTGATTCTGTGATTTGGTAGGATAAAATAATACATAACTCTGGATTTTACTCTGAAAGTAGAAAGCATTAAGGAACATACGTATTTAGGGTTCCAGGCTGCGTAGCTTGGCGGCTTCTGTATCTGAAGTGTTACAAAGGCCACGAAGACGATTAGCAGGAGCAGGGGGCTAATAAACCTCCATGTGATCTGCCAGTAGAGGTTTGGATTTCGCCCAGTCATCCATTTCACGTCTTCACTGAACCTTTTGAGAAGAGGCAGTCAACGACAACGTCAGATCTAAGTGGTAACAGTTTCACTTTTCTGATTTTTTTTTTAATAAGTCAACAAGTACAGGACCCTAAATCTTTTTCTTTAATAGTTTATCTTAGACTAAAGTAGGACCAAATCCTTCCCAGTGTTAGATATAACGGTCTAGCTTTGTCATCTGAGTACCTGGTTTGTGATTTCACAGCACAAATAACTGAACAAGATAGTTTGTCAGCTCTGTAAAACAAATCAAACATTTAAAATCTATGAAATTGCCAAGACTTAGCTTGGCCATCATAGCTTATTAAGAAGAAGTCTAAATTAATGAGCACCAGATAAAAATCAGCTCACGTTCTGCAACCTGAGCTTGATTCTCTTAAGTCAGCAGCCATTATTTGGAATTTGACATGATATTTTGTTTATACTTTTTACAGTTTTCCATATATGAATACACAGTAAATATATCATTCTACTTGATCGTTTGTTGCAACATGTTTGTAATTTTCAAGTGGGAAAGAATTTTTAAATTAGGATTTCTCTGTGTGCAAATGTCAGATTTGTTTTAATTAATTTAACTGGAGATAATAAAAATTCTCTTGTGAACTAGGAAAATAGCAATGACTTGGCTATCTTTATATACCACGGCAGGAATTCCTTTCAAAAGGAAAAAGAGATGATTCTAGCATAACAAAGAAACTGGGGGATGTTGTGGCATGTGAAGCCAGAATTTCTTGCTCCTTCTGCATCATGTAAGATAGAGGCTGGCTCTGTGTGCAACAAGAGATGTGTGAATTTGTTTATGTTGTTTTTGCCTGAGACTTAGCTCCAGCTGAAATGCTCCAAGGATTTTAACAGTATGTTAACTGGAGGATGATGCAAGGACTTCAGCTGTAATAGAGGAATTCTGTTGGGTTGGTTTTGCTTGCTTGTTTTTAGTTCACTATTCTTAAAAATACAGCCTCCACTAAGACTTGAGTTGAAGAGATCCTGAAGCATATTGCTGAGCAGCAGCACTGACCAAGCCTGTGTTCATTTTCTGTAGCAGGCATCTGCAAAACGCTGGGACCTCCAAGATCAAGGGGGCCAGAGTAAGAACTGGAAAGGTAAAGCTGCAGTCTCAATATGTTATTTTTGGAAAAAAAATATGGAGGAAAAGAAGATTCCTTTCTACTGAGAACTGGGGAGATTTCTGGACTGGAAGAATCTTGAGTAGAGGATAGTAGAGTTTTAATTTAAATCAAAATGAGATTAGGCTTCTGGAATCTACAAATGAAAAGGATGTAGGAAAGCTTTTAAATTAGAGAGTGAATCAAACTAGTCCCTGTGCCAGAGCAATTTTCAGCATGCAGCTTGGCTAGTTTAACGTTCTGCTAAAGCCATTCCATGTTACTTGCTTTAAAAATTGAAGGGAAACAAGTAATAGTAAACAAAAAAAGTACATTGACATACACAGAAGGGCAGTAACAGGAGGATGTCTGAAAGACTGTAACTCCTCTTGGACAGAGAACTACAGTGGCTGTTGGGGTTTTGCCCTTTGGTTTTTGCTTTAAACTTAGAGTTCCCCTATATTCTATAAGTGCTAAGCACAACGTCCAAGTCCCCTGTAAGGCAATATCTGTAAGACAAGGAGTGCTACCCACAGTCACAGAACTGGTAAGTGCTACAGAAATATGTTGACATTATATATCTGTATGTGAGGTATGTGGGTTGAGAGGGAGAGGTATCTGCTTCCTTGAGGAAAAAAAAGCCCTTTGTTTCCAACTTACCTTTTAATTTTATAGACGTATGCAATGCCAGTCACTTCAAAGAAAGCAATGACTAGAAGAGGCAGGGAGCCTGCATAGCTGTCAAAAATGTCGATCCAATAACTCCCTGAACCCAGTGTAAAACACAGAGCAATAAGGAAGGAAATTAAACATATTATGCCTGAAAAAAAAAAAAAAAAAAATGTAGTGGTTTATTTTTTTTTTTTTTTTTTTTTTTTTTTTTTTTGAGGCATGCAGTTGTGTGACTTAAGATACCTCATAATGATTTTAAAGAGGATATTGCAGAAGCGTTGATCCATTGCTTCAAACTGTCAGAGTTTTTCTAGAATAATTTCACATTAGGATTTCATCAGTTCTTCTCTTCTATATCCAGTTGCTAATATGCTTTTACATTCGAAAAAAGAAAGCCAAAATGATCATGTTGAGCACTGAATGTGTCTCCCAAGAAGCAGGCTGCATTCCATATTTTTTTCTGACTGAAAAGATTCTAGCTGTGATGCGTGAGAGTTGCAAGTACTCATTTCTCCCTTTCTTCTTGATAATTTTCTGCCCATATATGTTTCCCATAAATGTGGATTAATCTGTAAGTGCATAACCCTATGAAATAGGGGTGAATGGCCTGAGTTGCAGTTAAGACAAGGTGATCTATGGCAAGCTCACACCTGGATGGTTATGGGAGACCATGGGTTATGGCAGGAGCTAACTTGTTTCCTTTAAGTGATTTGTTTAGGTGCAAAAGACTTGAGTTCAAGACAAGGCTCTTTATGATGATTGCAGCAGTTCAGAAATTTAACAGGTTCCCACAAGCTAAGAAAAATAATTGCAAGGACAATATAAAACTCTCATCTGGCAGCTTCTGCTGCAACTCCTCTACCTCCTTTGTATGCTTCTTCTACAAATACAATCACTGCCCTTAAGTAAGTTAAGTAAGTTACATTATTACATTACAATATTACAGTATTTACATTAATTACAATGCTGTTATATTACATTAATATTAGAGATTCCTCTAAGAATTTATTATTTATAACAACTTTAAATGGAGCAAAGGAAATACCTTACCAGATATAACCTCTTTGGGTGTGGATTTAGATATAATTTTGAGCTCCAAAAGAGGAGTAAAGACTCCCTCGATATTTCCAAACATAGAAGAAAGGCCCAAGCTGAACAACATTATAAAGAACAGGATGGCCCAGACCTGTGATGCAGGCATTAGAATAACTGCTTGAGTGAAAACAATGAACGCCAAGCCAGTTCCTGATACACTCTGCAAAATTCACAGATTAAAAAGTCACAATCTAATAATATAATAGCTTTTCAGGCATATAGAATTATAATATACTTCTTTTATGTTCCCATTCTCAGTCTCACGTCCAAAATTCTGGCTTATGTGGTTTTCAGAGTGCTGTGGACCAGTTCAAGCTGGATGCTGGTGCTGATGGCACCTTTCCCTGGAGCCAGGTATGCTGGTCAGGCTGGGCAGACACATGGAAGTGCTATTGGTGCCTACTTTCACTATAGCCTATTACATACTACTCCACCACATATCTCTGGCAAATGTGCCCATCCTGTTATCCTAAGAACTTGTTTCTCTCAAGATCCCTCCATTTTTTTTTCTCTTCTTCCAGCTCTAGCCATATTCTTATCTTGTTAGGTGGTGACAACTTATAACAAGGGAATAAAACTATACGAAAAGCAAGTGCATGTTACAGGACTAGACAGGATCACAAGGGCAAGTGGAAGGAAATTAAAAGATGAAAACAGAGAAGAAACTTTTGTGTTGGTCACAGGGAAAAAGTTGTGTGAAGGTTGAGAGAAAGAAGAGGAAATGATCATGATAAATTTTTATATTTGGGGAGGATAAATATGGTGAGATCCTCTGCAGAAAGGAAGAAAAAATTAGAATTTATAACTTGCATGGTAAAGCAGATAACTGAGTTCAAACTAATTTAAGTAATAATGGTTATTGAAATTTGAGAAGAATTGTGCTTTGTTTTTTCCATGCTTGTGTAGCATACAGTCTTTAGTACTGCAAAACTTGTAGGAAAAAGGAAGACATTAGTCCTTCTTAATTTCCTTTCTAAGGATTTTTTTTTTTTTTGTAGGAAGTAATTATGGTACCTGATCAAGAAATTCTTGAAGGTTACAGCTTTTCAGCTTGAGTGCAGCAATTTTTTCTGGATATGAGGAGTTCAAGAGCCTAATCGAGGTTGTGTAGTTCTGTCGTGTGATACTTTGTTCCGGAAGATCAAATTTATTGATGATACTGATAATGTTCCTGCCAGAGAAGCCAATATATCATTTGTTTAGCTGTCTACAGTTTATATAGGTGGTTGATAGATGGTTGTGTTTACTTTGTGTTATTTATATTACCAAAGGAAATATTAAATGAGGATTATAAAATAATCTAGGAGAAAATATACAGAGGCTACTTAATATGTCTTATTTTTCAGATAAAAATGCTGATAACTTTATGCAGGTATGATTACTAAAATATGTCCTTATTCTTGTATCCACTATCTAGACCATTTCCACCATTTGAAAAAGAAAAAACAAACACTTAGGAAATCCTATGGAGTAGGAAGAGCTTTTTGACTGCTTATTGTGCTAGTCTCATTGCAACCTAATCCTTGATTTGTGTGTTATGGTATGCGCTAGTTGTGGTGGATTGTTATACAACTTCTTTTAATTTTTACCAATCCTACTACTGATCATTGTTGCCTTTTGTCTCTGTATATATGCTCTTCCTCCTGGGTGAAATTAAATTCCTGAAATAACTGCTTTTCAAGTAACCCATCATCTATGTAGATAATAAAGCCACAGTGTGTAGCATTTACAAGAGAAACGTCTCACCTGTCCAGGCAGTCCCAGTAGCCAGTGGTTGCTTTAAACCCCAGCACAGAGAAGACTGGGATGGAAGCATAGAGAGATGTCAGGCAGTTCACAATTGCTACCGTAACAGCATCTTTTTCACAGTCGTTTATACAAATAAAATGAAAAAAAGCAAAATGGCTAAAAAAAAAGGGCAGTATTTACTTGCTCTTCAGCATCCAAAAGTTTTCATTTTCTCACAAGCAAATAACACCAGTTGTCAGCTCATGCTGAACATACCTACTGAGATTGAGAAGCAAATTTCTTAACCTCAGAATAGGTAAAATAAAAGATATATAAATGTATCTAACTGCCATTCTCTGCTGCTTGATGGAGTAAATGTAGGAATTAGTTGGTCTTTGTGCTGATTTTTCTCCTTTCTCTCACCAGCCTTTTGCTTGAAAGTTCTGCTCTGTCCACAAGGAGACGTAAGTAGTGATAGGAAGTTGAGTGAAGTGTGATACACAAATATGTGGCCAGTAAAATAATGATGTCTGTAAGATGGTTGCACCACATCAGGAGAAATGTTAAGAGAAAAAGAGAAAACAAACAAAAAAAAGGCTTTCATTTCTCCATTGTAATTAGTGCATGGTGGGTTTTGTGTCTGAAACTTCTTCATTTGTATTGATGTAGATCTTCACGTGAGACGTGTGTGTGTATATATATATAGCTAGTGTATTCCATAGTATGATTTAATATTGTGCTGTGGTGTGGTGCAGGTTAACAGCAACAATTTTGAAAAGACTAAAATAAAACTAAAATGTTAGTTGATTTCAGTAAGAAATTGTATGAATTCTACTTCTAAAAAAATATTTTAATTGACCCTTTCAGATTTTTTTTTCTTCTCAGTAAATCTGTTTGGTCTTCAAGAAGACAGCAGCTCTTAAGATCCTTTAGAAATATTCCAAGGAAAGAGAGTTGTGAGAATTTTAGAAAATTACATAAAAAGGAGTAAGATTTTAACTGACTTGTCAACTTGTGGTTCTACTTACTTGGGTGGATTGTAGCTTGAGAAGGCAATTAGCCCTCCAAAAGCCAAGGAGAGAGAGAAGAAAATCTGAGTTGCTGCATCAAGCCAGACACGGGGGTTTTTCAAAATGTTCAGCTGAAATAAAAGGAATAAATTAGTAAGTTAAATTTTACTTCCAATTCTTCCTTTCTCCCTGTTCTCATAGCTAGTCTTCTCTTTCACGTGTGAAATTGTAAGTTGTGTTCCTGTTTAAAAACACTGAAAATGGAAATCCTAGAAAATATGAGTAAATATGTGTTTTCAGGAGCCAAAATGTTGCCTATTTAAATGTATATGGTAATTTTAGAATTTTTTTTTTAAAGCCCTCACTAAAACCATTGCACTTCAATCTGATAAAAATATATGTCTAATTAGAGTACATTGCACTTTCCCTCAGTTTCGGTCTTTCATTAGTGCACATACTGGCTAACTTGGAGCTTAAGAATATTTTCTTCCTAAAGCAGTGCAGACAAATACTTAACCTTCAGGCTTTAAGGTGCAAAGTGTTTTTACAGCTTCTCAAACTTGTAGAATTCACATATTTGGAAAAGTTAGAGATCCCAGCAAAGAAGGAGGGAACCACCATCGAAAAGTGCACCTGATTTCAGAGAACTGTGAAATGGCAAGAAAAAACCAAAGGCTGGCACAGAAAAATAAGCAAGAGAGGGGAGAGGGAAGAAGTTGGTAGAATGAAATTTAGAATTTTACTAAAGAAATGGAGATATGATAGAGGGAACTAACTGAAAAATTCTATATCTGCTGGGTTACAATGTTATTGTTATAAATCTGGCTTTTCGATTAGGGACTTTTCGTTGTAATTATGTTTCTTGACATTGAGTGGTCAGTGGGTAATAGTGCACATAAACACAGCAATTCATTAAGCTCATGCTTTGGCTCTCCCAGATACAAGGCACAATGTTGGCGGAGCAAGTACTGCTCAGGAGTTGTAAGTGTCCTGGTAAAAAAAAATAAATAAAAATGAAGTCAGGTGTAAAACTAAAGAGCAAAACACAGGAAAAAATCAAATAGTTTCCATAATGTGCTATCTGTTCCTTGCGTTGCCCTTTTCTCTTCCTTAGTTCCTCTCACTGCTTATTAAAAAGCTACACGGGCTCAGGCATTGCTTGCCCATCCACGTTCCTGGAATTGTTCACTTCAAGAACCCCCAAATATTCACAGTCTGTGAAACTCTTTTAGGTGCAAAAGAGGCTAGAGAAAGTAGCCACTTGGCCTGGCTTATGCTCCTGATCTGATACTAATGTCTGTAGAAGCTGGACTCCTTTCAGACTAATGCGGATGCTTGAAGGGGTCCCTTTTTGACTGCCTCTGATTTTTTGCTTTCCAAGAACCTGTCCCAAAGTCTCTGTTCCAGCGCCAGTACTTGCTTCATCCTAGTACAACTTCTGCTTTTCCCTCAATTGCCTATGAACATGAGATCAGCATCTTTTCTCTTCCTCTCAGCTTCGCTTTCAGTGTAGTCAAGGATTGGGAGAGGCTGAGTAAATCTTCAAGAATTCTCTGTGCCTGAAAGTCAATGAAAGAAATAGTTGTTATTTCTTCTAAAACTTGAGAGAAAGAGTATTAGATGGCAAAGAGCCTACTACATGTTTCTGTCATGAAAGTAAACTCAAAGTCATATTTAATAACTATGTGTACACATGCATTTCTTGTTTGTGAGGTTTGGTAATCAGAATTGCTTTGGAAAGGGAATGAACTCATACAGTGGCCATTAAAAAAAAAAAACACAGGAAAACTACAATTTTTGCTGCACTTCGAAGTTAGAAGCATCTCCAAGTCAAAAGGATTGATAGAATGCTGAAAAAGCAGCAGGTGAGCTAATCCACATTTTACTTTGTTAAACCATCACAAAGGACAGGAAAAGAAAAGCAAAAAAGCAAATACTTTAAAAATACAATGGGATTTTATCAGCTAGTATGGTCCAAGATAGGCCAGAGAGGAATGACTACATCTTTTTAAAAACAAAAACCACCACCACTTTGGGGCGTCCCCTGTAGAGAAAGGCAACAAGACAGTGGTATTTGCTGATGGCAGTGGTGGAAATTGTTTCTCATGGAACAAAAAAGCAATGTGGCACTAGAACTGTTGTGGACAACCGGAAGAAAAGAGAAGGGAAATAGTTCTGTTTTTTCTGTCCTTCTGAAATCTTTGGAATATCAAAAATCTTCCATAATAGTGGGCATGTCAATGTAACATCTCTCTATGTTTAGATTATAACTTTATATGCAGTAACAACATCCATATTAGATAACACTTACCAGAGTCTTGCATCAGTTCTGCTCTTTCCATGTTTGTTGATAAGAACGTAGATTTATCACCAAAAATATCTTCAGATGACTCTTCAAGGATGTCCCCGGGAACTGCTTCCTTAAATGAGCTAATCATTAACTGCACGTTAATTGCAGTTTGATTTTGATGATGACTTCTGGCGCCAGTCTACAAAACCATCTCAATCTTCTTTTATGATGATCCATTCTCCCTCCTTACTGTAACATCTCCAAGCTTTGTCTCATGCATAAATTGAATGTACATAAGCCTTTCTTGCATTAAATTCACTGTGTAATGATCATAAACCCAGAAGACATAAGCTCGTGTGTCTGAGCCTGACAGCCATGCTGAGACCAACAGGCTAAGCACTGTTCTAGTTGCCCAGGTTAGATCTTTCTTACATTATTATATCAAAGAAAATAGATTTTTATTTGAGAGCCTACGTATATGTGTGGACCCTGGTTGACACTGGTAGCGTCAGCTTGTCAACTCCACTCTGCTGTAAGAAGTTATTGCCTTGTCTGGGCCCTACTAAGAGGCAAGTGCATGTCCTGATGCTGTAAAGACCCAGGTGTCCTTTGCAAGCTGACACTTGGGAAGTCAATGCCTTTGTCCCTGAGCTTGTCAGAGGAGGGAAAGGTTATCTTGCCTAAGCCCTCTTGCTGTCACCCTTCATCAGGCTGGTGTGCTTTGCATCTTTAGGCTTGCATTTTCCCTTACCCCTGTGTTCCTGTTAGGGGCTAAATTGATCTGTGTTTTGCAGTCTCTGGAGCAATTGTAGATATATAAGAACGATAATACCTGTAGGTTGTTAATATTGTACACCATCTCTTGTTTTTCTGTGCATCTGTGGAGCTCTTGATGTTTCATTCCCTCCCACTAAACACCTCTTATAGTCCTTTATAAAAGGTCCTCTAGGTCAAATAGGTCACATAACGTGAATCCCAGAAAGCGGTAGGGGAGAAAAGAGGTTCTAACAAGCAACAGGGTTGAGGAAGAGGAACGACCATGAGAAGCAAGACAGGAAATTGTTCAGTAAGTTCTTTAATCTTTAATCTATAGGAAAAAAAGTATCAGCTATGGAAAAACTAGAGGAGGAGCGACTCCTGACTTTTAAAAATTTATTTTGCAGTTTAATTTCTCAGTTGATTTCCTTATAAACACTTAAATGATTTCTAATATCTTAAAAAGTTAATCTTTCTGTAGCCTTGTAGGAAAATCCCACC
>JAVCKT010032824.1:8164-20954 GCA_032273925.1 Rhynchotus rufescens
GCAGCAATGTTTGACCTCATTACCTTTTTATTAACGTAGTTTTCTCTTTCTTCATTAATACACATTTCTTAAATGTGTGAGGTACAAGTACTTCCTTGAGTGAGCATCTTACAAAAATGGTGGCGAAAAGATCTGCAATCAGTCTAGCCCATCCTCCTGCCCTGGCAGGACTATGCTCTACCTTCGTTGTATTTTATGTGTTTGTCTAACCCATCCTTTAAAAAACAAAGCAAAACAAGCTCATGCTCATGATGTTCATGATGAAGATTTCTTCATCTACCATTGGGTCTGTTTCACTGCAAACCAGTCCTGTTAAAACGATTTTCTAACTTCTAATTTACATCCCAGTTTAATTTCCCTTATGCCTTTTACTTCTGTTTTTTTTCCAGTGTGAGTCTTCTGACTTTGAACAAAGTGGGTAAGGACAGCAGCTTTGGTTCGCTCTTTGTAGCACATCATATGTATTTGAAGCTCTTCTAGGTCTGCTAGATCCTCTTCAGAGTGTTGTAGACCTTTCTTTTTCTGTGTTGCTTCACAGAAATTTCCTCCTATTTCTATCTGTGCCAGGCTAAACCTATTGATATATTCCCAGTGCACAAATTAAAATGCTATTGACTGCAGTAGTCCAACATTTTATCTCCAATACAATTAATAAAACTTGGAAATCAGACAAAGCTTGACTTCAGATCTGATGTGATGTGCTAAGGTAGAAGCGAGTAGTAAGAGTCCCATTTCTGTCGTGTTTTGTTCTGCTTTGGTCTCAATACTTGTCTTTCAAAATCACATTATACTTTTTGTTGTTTCTTTCAATCCAAAGGACAGAACAATCCAAACTACCAAAGTGCCAGTTTTTAAATACTATTCAGTTTGTGAGTTAAAGTAGTTGTAGAATGCAGATGGGATTTTGTAGGTGATCAAAGTTAGAGGTCCTTAATTAAATCCAACACTTTTTTTTCTAGTATTTACCCAGAATTTGGACTAGGTTTTAGAGTTTGAAAAACAGTTAAGAAAGGAAATGATGGAATTAAGCTTCTGTTTTGGCTGTCTCTGGATACATTATATTAATTCCAGAAATTGAAATCTATTTTATTTCTTTGACTTTTCCAATGTTTGCATTTTAAATCATTATGGAGAACAGAATATTGATGCTACTCTAAAAGTGTTTCCTTAAAACAATCAAGCTTTGGAAGTTTTTTTTTCTTGTTGAGAATGGATCTTAAATATTTATATTTTCCACCTTTGCTAATGTATTGTCTCTTTCCCTCCCTTCTCTTTTTTTTTTTTTTTTTTTTTTACAGGACCATTTTCCACATAAGGAAGTGGTAAATTCTGCTGCTGCTCTTATCATGGCATTAATAAAGGACAGAAACCCTGAGTTGACTGGTCAGCTGTTGGTAGCCTAAGATCATAAATCATTTGTAGCTTTTGGAAAAGTTTCTTTTCATCATGCATTCACCAAAGGTCTTGAAACATATTTTACCCCTCGATGAAAACCCTGAATTTATGACATTTACTATTAAGATCTTTTAACAACATATTTTTGATACTTAAATGCAAGTCTGATATTATGTATGTAAGTGTAAAATGAAGTATAAACCATCCTGAGATGCACTGGGTACATACTTTGAGAAATAATACTGAAAGGTTTGTTAGATACTCATCATATAAGAAAGTGCACAGAGGCACCAAAGCACTCAGTCTCTGTGCAGAATTGACTTAGACACCACTGCATGCGTTTTCTGCTCTAGGACTGTATTAGGAGGTTTTCTTTAAGTCAAAATGATACTAAAGCACAACTCCTGATCCTTACAGAAAAGTATTTTTAAATTGCTGCTACACCTCTTAGTGACTGCAGTGTTGAGTGTACAGAACAGTCTTTCTGATATCAATGTCAACATGCATTGCCATGAGGGACTGTAGACCCAGATCCCTTCATAAAAGAGAGGCTAAACTTGCAGCAAAGAAGAGATGTGCGTAGGGATATTGAAATGCTACAGCCCAATTCTGTGGTTCAGGGGTGTTCCGAGTGGGGTCTCCTTACTGCTACACCTCTAGTATCCAGGTACCCTGGGTCAGATTTCACCACTCAAGTGTTATGTGTATCCTTGGGGCGTGTGTGTGTATGCGTGTATGTGCATGTGCTTGATGAGAAAAGACCCCAGAACACCTTCCCAACATGGCCTGTAGGCCACGGAGAAGTAAGAAGGTTGTAGTGTGCTTTTCTTAGACAGGATTGTCGTTTTTGTCTCATGCTTGGTTAGAATGTATGGAAGAAAACTGAGTGTTGCAAATTCAAATATGATTTTTTTGATATTGATGTTTAAGTGCTGAAAGCTGAGACAAGGAGGGTTAAAGAAGTGAGTGGTTATTCTGTTTAGTATTTCCAGGTATTAAAACTGCTAAAAGCAATGCAAGATTTCTGAAGGCAGGGCGGTCCCTGAAAGCATCTATCTTTCCCTATGCATCAGATTCTTGGCAAATTATTGCACTCCTGCAGCTTGTGAAGGAGCTGGGTTAATGCCTTAAGTACCTGCAGTGATGGGAACAGGGGCTTAATAAAATATTCCCACCATGTGTGTCCCATTCTGTCTATAAAGATATAGTAAGCTGTCAGTTTAAGAAGTTTCTCTCTGAAACTAGTTGTATGATAACTGCCTTGTTCTCTTGAGTACAATTTCTCATATTTGGTAGTTATACACAAGGGCATCACACTAGAGCATTCACCACATGCTCATGGGTCCTAGGTGTGGAATATAATTTTAGCCAGAGGAGGAAAAAAGAAAAAAGGAAATTGGCAGAGCAAGTAAAGCAGAGAATGTCTGTGTTAATGGCTTCAGGATGGATCCTTCTCCATGCTGGTAAACATTCAAATACCCATCACAAGCCTCTAGGTTGTACAAACAAATTGTTCTCTCTCCGTGATGGCGCAGTGGCTGTGGGAAGTTCTTTCCTGCAGCTTTTCTAGATGACAGAGTGAGAAAAGCTCCAGGTGTTGTGGTTCAGCAGCCCAGGGGCTTTTGTGGGAATGTGAATTGAAAGAGTTCCCCACCTCCCAGCCCTACTCCCACCATGTTCATCTCCCTCTGATGCTCAGAAAGAACGTAGTGAGGAGGAGGAAGACCTAGGGTTGGTTTCTACCTTTTGCTTTGCTCTGCTATCCACTCCTCTTCCTTACTTCTTTTTTTTTTTCCGACTTTTTTGCTTTTCCTTCCTCATCTGTTTTGCCCCATCTCTTTCCTTTTCTCTCCGCATCTGCTCGATTTCTCTCTCTTATTCTCTCTCCCCTCCCCTCTCCTTTTTAGGATTATTTTAAGCCCAAATCAGTATCCTGCAGTTCCTCTATCAACACAGAAGGCAGCACTGACAGTAGCAGTAAAATGGATGGAATAAGTGCTCCTTAAGTGCCCAAGAATGGCTTATTAACTTCTGCTGAGGCACTATCTATATCTGCTTTAAATCTCATTGAGAAGCTGATGTTGATCCCAAACTTCCTTCATTACAAGATACAATAAAGAGATGTTACCTCTCTGTTCTGTATCCAGAGCACACATTTTATTCCACGCAGAAATGATGCTTATACAACTAACAAATTTCTCATGCCTCATCTGTTTCCTTCTTTGCTTCTCTCTTCTATTTTCATTAATAGTTTGTCCTTTTCTGACATTGTACAACATAAGCATTTGTATTAGCTCTGTGTATGGCTATACACTAAGCATATTTTATTGGTATTTATTCATACATGTTCGTGTACAAAGTCAAATAAATGAAGAGCTCAAGAATTTATTGTTGACACTCATATTTTGATGACACCTCTCACAAATAATTTTCCTGAATTCACTTTTTAATAAATTGAGTTTAATGAAGGAGTTTTTTCCCTAAGCTTCTGAAGGCAGGATGAATATTTCTTTAATTACAGAATTCTGTAATTCTTCTACAATTTAAGACTAAAATACTGTCCATGAGGTGTTTTCCCCACATAATAATGAAGCTAAATTAGAAAATCCATTATGTTTTCCATCTACTCTAGTATATACACTCCGCTATAACCTTAGCATTAAATTGTGCACAGGTTTTTATTTGCTTAATAAACAATGTTATGTTGTTTTACTTAAGTTAATTTTAATACAATTGAAGATATTCGTGCTGTGAACTGCTCTATCAAAACATATTTACTAGTAATCCAGACTTAAATGGAAGATAACAAGCTTATTTAATGTACTGTTACTCACCGTATTATGGACTCTTTTGTTTTTAATAATATTTTTAAATGTCCTGTACGCACCCAAAAATCTATTATGCAGGAGCATAACATCAGAACTACTAATAACCCATCATGAAACAGTAAAAATTAAGTTAAAAAAAAGAGACTGTGATTAATGCTATTGTGTATCCAACCCAAATTCAAGTGTCTTTTGGATGAATGTTAATAGTAACAATGGGAATAAAGATGTAAGATGAAATTAAGAAAGTGTTTGGTTGATTATTTTTTTTTTGTCTGTGCATAGCTTCTCACAAATAGCTATCTACATGAGAAACTTGGCAGCCCTTTGCACACACATGCTGTTTTGAATTTAGCTAGTGAATCAGTCACCACCCATACTGCTTTGAACATTTGGACAGAGATAACACAGAGTAAATAAAAGCTCAGAGCCTGCCAGCCTTGCTTACCTTACTCCTCAAGCACTCTAATTACTTTCCTTGGGTAAAGTCTTCATCAGAACAAAACAAATACAGATTCCTGCCACAGCACTGCTTCTAGAAACAGCAAAGCTAAGTGTAGTAGATTTGAGTATTCAATCAAACCTGCTTCATGCAGTATCTGAAAATGAAGTTGCTTCATTTCGGTTAGCTCAATTGGCAGAGCAGTTTTCAGCTTTATTCTTTTACTTAGCTTCCTAGACTACGCATTTTGAAAGAAAAAAAAAAAAGGTGTCTTGATGGTTTTCTTAAAAACGATGCAAGAATGAAAACAGAAGACAATTTTAAAAAACCCCAAAAACTAAAACAGAGAGATATGAAGTGAAACATAACCTTGTAATCAGTAGCATAATTCTCCTTGACCTTAAAGTATCGCAGTGGAGCTTTCAGCTCATCTTGCTCTCTAACATGGGCTGCAGGTTAAATGCGTGTCTGGACACCTTAAAGTTTTTGGAGCATTCAGCTTTATACATCTGTGTGACACCAGTTACGTCCTTTGCACAAGGCTATGTGAGGTGCCATCCGAACAGCAGCTTCCAAGGCCACTTAACATTCCCAGTTGCTGGCTAGCACTTCCCAGTGTTATGCTACTTTTCCTTGGCTGTAGGTCACTGAAAGCTAGGAAGTACATCACCAAGAATCCTTTTTGTTGTTGCTCTTTTGGACATCTAATACTGGTCACTGTTCTTTGTTCCTCTTTTTTAAAAATGTATTTTATTTCCAGATATTCAAAAGAATTTATGAGATGTAATTTCTCCCTCCCTCTGTATCTTCTTTTTCATCCTTACCTTTGATGTGCAAAATGTTACTCCATTTTAGCAAGATTCCACCAAGTTGTCCAGAAAATGCATGTTCATAGAGTTGTAGACAGAGATTAGGTAGCCCTTGTCCTCCATTTTCATTTCATTTTTGCCATCCCTACTTTCTCTGTTAAGGAAGTCCTGCTAAGGGAGGTTTGGGGGTCCAGAAGTAGGACTAGCTCTTGCAGGAGCTAGAATTTGAGACTGGAGCTCCTTTGATCTGTCCCAGTTTGACTCTTCTTGCAGTTGGGCCAGTTATGTGACACAGGAGGATCATGTTATGGGAAGAACTTGGCTTATCATAGTAGTGGCTTGGTCTTTTTATGATTGCTATCTCTGCTCTATAGTTTTAGATGCTCTAATCTTAATCCCATTTGAATGAAAAAGAAGTATTTGGGCTATTAGATTGATGAATTCAGATGCAATGTACTGAATGGTAGATTTTGATCTTTGTGTAGGTAGTGAAAGAATGTTATTCAAAGGAATTTCCTCCTGTTTGTTTCAAAAGTCACTTATTAAAACCACAACTAATTCTCCCTGAAACTTGGAGAGATGCTCAGACTTGTAAAAAGAATAATATCTTTTAAGGGCTCCCATTGGGAAAAATCTGTTATGAAGTGTTAAGATATTACTATTTGTTGTGATATAAAATGTTCAACTATAAATACATTATTTAAAGCCAGTCTCAAAGAGATGAAGTCTGAGAAGCTAAGAAAAAAATGACCCTGTGCTCATTATTCCTGTCCAACTCATTTGATCAGTCCAATCTTTTGCACCTGGTTTCAAATAATTTGTAATTGCAGCCAGTTAGATGACTAATGCTCTGCTCCGGGTGCCTGCAGTAAGATACCTATGCAAAGTATCAAAACAAGTTCAACTCCCTGTGCCCACAGTGCCTGCTCTTTCAACTTTAGACTTGTAAGCTTTTATTCCATCTGCCTCCCTCGGCCCGCTCCTCAGCCAAGTTGTTTATCTCAATTAAGGTTGTCTCATGTTTCCAACAGACACCAAGGGAAAGAAGCAGTCACTGACACGGCATCTTCTAGGGTAAGTTGACTTTGATTGACAGAGCTTTAAAGCGCTTGTCTAATATTCATTTTACTTGGTTCTTTCTTACAGGAATACTCAATTAGATTTGAGATTTGAGAATTACAATTTCAGAGCCTGTGCTGAGGAAAAAAAGTTCCAACCATGGAAGTACTTTTAGCCTGGAATATACTTGCCTTGTGAGCCCCAACCTGCAGAGGAACATGTGTTTCTTATCCACAGATAAATTTAACTATTCTTTTCAGTTTTTCAGTTGTACCAGATCTTCTCTGTCATCCTGTACATATTCCTGTCTCAAAAACTGAAATTATAACACAGCTAAAAATCCAGAGTTACAAAGATAAATGAGTGAATAAGGGACTTGGACATGCAGGAAATGAAGTGCTTTTAAATCAGACAGAGAAGGAGGGAGGTAAGAGAAATCCAACTAAAGCTCCTGCAGACAGGCAAGCCCGGGGACCCTTGGAGGGCAGCGCATGTGGGGCTGTGGGTAGTGGTGCCTCCCAGGCTCAGCAGAGCCCGGGACTGCAGCCCTGCAAGGCGCTTCCTGATTCAGCAGTCTTTTAAGATAACCACCTCGCCTGCATAATTATTTTTTGCCACTTCTGAATCTCTTTCATTTCTCTGCCTCTTCTTTTCTGTGTCTCAGACCTGCCCTCTCATTTCCAAACTCATGTTCCCCTTCCCTCTTGTCTGTTCTCTGCTCACATCCTCCCCCATCCCCTTCTGTCTCCCGTCCCATTCTCTGTCTCTGCTCCTCGCTCTTTCTCTCCCTATTTGTCACTCTCTTCCCATTCCTCCCAGCCCACCATGGTCGAAGGAGACAGCCCCCCTCGCTGCTCCTGAAAGCCGGGCCGTGGTCTGGCATGAGAAACCCTTCCTCGCTCCTGGACCGAGAACTGAGGCGGTCGGGCTCTGGCACCTCGGCGCTCCTCGCAGCTGGGACCCAGAGCAGATGTCGCTTCCGTTGCCAGCTGAAGGCAGCTGAGCGGCAGCCGCCCGGAGGGACGGACCTCCTGCACGGCAGCTGCGGGACCCGCGCGCCGCGATCCTCCGAGTGGGAGCGGAGCCGCGTCAGGGCACTCCCCCGACAGGCTTCTCCAAACCGGCTTCTCCAGGCCAGGCCCATCCCGAGCAGCCGCGCTCGGGTCTCGAAAGCCAGTACCTAGACGGAGAGCCAGATCTGCAGATCTGTCAGAGCCTGGAAAAGGGAAATAAAACAAAAAGGAAGAAAAGAAGCAGAATCCAGGTAGTGCTTGCAGAGCTAACAGTTGGGAAAAGTGTGGTTTTACTTACAAAGCAGTGGCGCTGCCAGGAGTTACTCAGAGACGAACAGCAAGGAACCCCACGGGGCTGTGTTAAGCGGTTCCTTTGCACAGCAAAAGTGCAGCCCAATTCAGAGCCTACTGAAGTCAGCGGGACGGCGAGAGCCCCGCAGCGCCCTGAGCTACATGAGGCATCTCCTCCCACTGGCCATCGCCTGCTAACTTTGCACCTAACCCTAGCAGTCTCCTCTTTTTCTAGCATTCATATATATATATATATATATATATGTATGTATGTATGTACATATATATATATACACACACCCATGCACATTCATTGTACTGCAATCTGACGTGTATTTATGCTGTGCTCACTTTCTTTGCTGTTCAGTGGGGGAGCCTTCTGGTCCTGATTAATCCCAACTACATTTTGGAGCTTAGTTGTGACTCCAAACAAGGCCCCCGCAGGCCTATGGAAATGGGGCTATGGGGCACTTCTGAAGGGTGATTCAGAGCTTAATATCTCTCTTTGAGGTTCCTCTAGCTCCAGTGACAGCAGGGGTGAGCCCAAGGGGATGCTTTTTTGGTTGAAGTTGGAATGCAAGGCTAGAAGAAGGAGGGGTCTTGGCTCTTCTGGAGAGTGCTTTGCTGCTCTCCTCTGTGTGTTAGCGCTGAGGCTCATGCTGCTGTAAAAGCAGTTGGTTGAGGAAATGGAAAAACTGATCAGTAGCTGGAAAAACTTAAAAGCTGAGTTCCCAGGTGGGGACAACCCTGCGGGGAGGCTGTAGCTGTCCCCTTGGGGAGGGACAGGTTGGATGTAGATCTGTGGCCTTGCAGGCACACGGCAGCCTCGATGGCCACTGAACTGTGCCCTCAGGGGCTGGACTTGGAGCTCGGCCATCTTGGGGGCCTGATGAAGAGCAGGACGGGGCTGCTCGGTCACTGCTCTGGCCCTGGGGCTCACGTCATGGGTGAGTGTGGGTGTGAGCAGAGCAAGGGGTGGTTGGGGCTCGTCATGCGGCCCTACTCTTGGTCGCCTTGGGGCACACGGGCCTGTAAGCGACACAGGGTGAACCTCAGTCCAAGGCAGCTGGTCTGGATATGAGAGGGGAAAGGTAACCAAACTTCTGCACTGAGTTTGGGTTAGAGATTCCTCGCACCTGATAAAGGACATGTTCTTTCAGAGGGTATTTCAATGAAAGCTGCCCCACTAAAAAGGGGCATTACACCTCGATATTTTTTATTTTTATTTTATTTTATTTTTTTTTTTTTCTCCCATAAAGGTTGTGGAGTCTCCTCTGGAAATCTTCCAAACCTGTCTGTCTGGATGTGACCCTGTGCCCCATGCTCTATGTCTCTCTGCTGGAGCAGGGGGGTCAGACTAGATGATATATAGGGTCCCTTCCAACCTGAATAATTCTGTGATTCTGTGATTCTCTTGTTGTTTTTCTTTTAAACCAACTGGCTCCCATATTTAATCCTGCTTTCCATGGCACACCTTGGAGTAGACAGCTCCACAGAAAGAGGAGGAAACAAGATTTAGCCAAGACTTTGTGTTGCCGGAGCTTGGCTACTTAGTGCAGAAGAGGAGCAATTAGAGTGGCAGCAATGCACCCTCTGGCGGCTTCCTTAAACATTTTCCCCAAAAAGTCTTGCTAAAGTTAACTCAAAGACGAGATGCAGAGGTTAGATATGAAGACCTGGTGTTTTGCTTCCAGACTTCACTGACTTTCAGCAGTGAAGCTAGGGTCTGAGAAGGGCTCTTCAGCCACGAACCCACCTCAGCTGTAGCCACCACCAGGCATCTCGCCACAAAGTTTGACACATCCCAAATGGAAGAGGCTGGAAAATGCACTCAGGCCATGCATTAGTGGGAAGCAACATGTCACACTCAACAAACAGTCTGCGTGGGTGGAGATGAGATAGGCAAAGCTCTGCCTGTTATCTGCTGCAATGACTCCTGCCAACCTGCGCCTGCCCCAGGCTGCGTTTGCGGTCACTCATGGAGGGATTTGCTGCCCTTTTTCATTCCTTGGAAAACACTCCCTGATCATTTGGCTTAGGCTTCTGGAAAGCCCTAAAACACAGGAAAGCCCTAAAAGTGGGCAAGAGCTGGCCAATTGTGAGCTGAAATGATGAAACTTCAACTTTTTTTTTTCCTTAGATAAAAAATTATACTATAGTAAAAATATCAATGGTTTCTTCTTTTTTTTTTTTTTGTATCTGAAGTCAAATTTGAGGAGGCTCTTATAAGCACAAGAAGAATTTTAGGAAACAGCTGTCCTGTCCTGTGGTGGATACAGTCAGTGTCTCTAATGAGAAATACTGAATAGCTGTCAGGAACTAAGGATTTTCTAGTGACATGACATGGGGAAAAAGTTAGCTCATGTTAAATTAGTCTCGTACACAAACTAAAACAAAAGCACCTTTGAAAGGGAAGTAAAATGGGAAATAATATCTCAATAAGAATTGACATCCGTGACATTCAGTGAGCACAGTAAAATGATTATCATAAAAAAGTTGCCTTTAGCATGAACGCAGTAAGCCAGGTTCTTACTAAGTAATAAATATTAAAGAAAGACAGAACTGAATCAGATGAATCCTTAGAGGATCTTTTAGGTGTAAAACACAATCTGTTAAATACTCAGTGCAGAAGAAAACACATTTATTGCAGAAGACTGTACAGTAAATATTAAGACTTTATAAGTAAAAAACCTCTCTGTTCAGTAGCTCTTTTATGCCCTCTACAGTTAAAACTCCGCTTTCTGTCTGCGCAGTGAAGCTGTGTTTTCCCTTCTTGGGAAATGTCTAGGGTCAATGGAAATCGGTAGAGCAGTAAATATGGTTGGAAAAGATTTGGTTGCCTTTAGGCTAGATTGTGGCTTTTATTGCTCAGATGCACAACTGGCAAGCAGCAGATAATCCTGAGCTGGGCTCTTGTGGTGGTTGGCACTGATAGGAATAGCTGAGGGCGCAGAAGTAAACAGGCAGTTTCACTGGCACAGGCAAAGCTTCACTGTGCACAGGCAGTCATCTATGGATTTTCTTACATATTCGCTGTCAGGTTGAAGCTATGTATAACTGTATGAACTGCTTTGAAACTATCAATCACAAAAGTTTATGAGTTTTAGAATGACAAGTAACCATTTTCTTTTATTGCATCTTTTGTAAAGTGTTGATTGGTGAGTATATAGCATGTAAACACACAAAGTCACATGCCCTACACATCCTACACACAAACACATCCTACACAAAATCTGTTAAAAAAAAAACAGGTGGGAAAAGGTGTGATTTCAAGATCAGTTATCAATCAGCTGCAATTCGTGTATATTCAACTAGTTTAAAATAGATGTCTGATTTCTGGACATACAAAATTGCATGTAGTGAGTTATATCCCTTCTGCTTACATTCAAAGACAAACATATGAGAGTACATAAAAGTTTCACTGTATGAGAAAAGGAAAGGTCATTTAGATGAAAATAAAGATTATAAATTCCTGTCTTGTAGTTCCTTCTCTGGCAAAGCATTTTAATATTGACAAACTTGAACTATGAGAGATTCATTTTACACACAAATGCCTCATGTGCATGAAAATAAAAGTTATTTTGAAAGGTAGATAAAAGTTATTTTGAAAGGTAGCCTGACAAACACATTTCTTCCTTCATTTCTGCAGTGCCACAGAAGACCTGTCCTGAAGGGCTCTAGGGAAAAAGGATTGCAAGGAGAGAAAAAAAAAAAACAAACAAAAGAACAGGCATGCTCTGATAAAGCCTACGAATGAAAAAATAATTAGAGAAAACAAAATGAGTCATCAGTACTGAGAGAATGAGCTACTATTGAAAAAACAGAGATTTTTAATTTCTTTCATAGCAGTTATTTTGGGGGGGAAGTGTTTGATTTTTTTTGTTTTTGAGATTTTGAAGACTGTCCATTGGCCATCGACTTTGTTGTGGACTTCCAGTATTGACTGGAGCAGGTTATTTCTTCCCTAGAGGATTGTCTGCAGGGCCTCAGGTTCCCTACATACACATATATAATGGGAGCAATAATCCATCCTGTCACCTCTCTGGGGTATGGCTGTTGCTGTCACGTTTGTTCACTGCTGTTGTCCAAGGTACAACACGTGGATGCCAAGGCTATGCTGATCAATCTGATCCTGAGTTTAAAGCACAGGACTGAGCGCCAGGAGTGCTGGGCACTGGTGCCACTGTGAGAACAACAAACTCTGGCAGGTTGATGAATATCTCCACACATTCTTCTCCCTCTGTAGAATATGAATAAGGGCTGCTCCACAGCACTTTTTGTTGTAGCGATGGTATTACTATTATGAACCTCTTTCTAAATGGAAAACAATGAACACTTAAAATTCTTGCAAAATTCCTTGCTATTAAGAGGATATCTAGACACATATAAGAATTCTGTGTATCAGGGAATCATTGATTAAATCAGCTGAACCATGGAAATCTCTTTACCTGCATTACTTTTTCAGTGGCTTAGGAGGTACTGCTTGTGTATTCATGACCCTCAGTGCTCATGATATATTACTCATGTACTTGAGATATAAGTAAGGAGCATAAACTGCAGCATTCATCAGTGCATTAAAACTCTCCAGCCACATTTCTCATTTGGGTCATTTGATTTTATGCAGTGACTTTATGAATGTTCACCCCTATTTATGCTCAGCATTAGAGATGTGAATTGTACTGAAATCAGTCTTGATCAGACCTGGGAAAAAAAAGGCTCACATCATGAGGGAGTCGATATTGAGTTAGATCATGCTGGATGTACATTGTTCAGAGCAGATCTTGAGGCTCTTTGAGGTAAGCTGCAGAGAAAGAAGCAAAGAAGAAAAGAGAAGAAATGCACCATAGCTTTCCTTGATAATATCAACGTTGGAATTCAACAAATATTGCTCAAAAAGCCTGTTTCATTGCCTGCTTTCCTCCACATGTCCATGCCAGAGGGCAGTGAGCTTGGTCA
>JAVCKT010032824.1:21920-37126 GCA_032273925.1 Rhynchotus rufescens
CAGCGCGTGTGCAACCTTGTGGGCCTGGAGCTCCCGCTCGGGCCGGCTGCCCGCCCGGCCGGCTCGTGCCCTTGCACAGGAGCTGCGGGACAGAAGGGGCTCGCGGGTGCCCCCTTCTTCCCTTGGGAGATGCTTTTAAGCTGAAATTTGGTGCCCACCATGAGCCAGGCTGCACCTGTGTTACGGATCCCTCCAAGGGCCGTATCCTCCACGGTGCGTGAGCGTGGGTTTGCCTGTAGATGAGGGAAGGGGCCAGGCTCGGGAGTCACACAGCTCTGGATGCTTTGTGGAAGGCATTCCAGACAAGCCGTCCCATAGGAAAGATGAGGCCTTAAGCGCTCAGCTAGTCCTTCCATAAGGCAATGCACTGTTATAGGAAACACTAATACCTACTCGAGACAGAGCATTTGAAAGCAGCTGTGTGAGTGAAAACAAAGCATTTCGGTTTGGAAGTATGCTTTACTTTGATCAAAAATACTATAACAGATGTTTCAAACTTCCTTTTTTTTTTTTTTTTTCTTTTTTTTCCCCTCAAAGTCCATTCCAAAAAAAAATCCTCAATGTCACTTTTCAGCCTAGTTTTATGGAGGAAATATTCAGATCATGTCAGAGTTCACCAAGAGGTAGCAATCCTAAGTGCCACTTGTCTCTCACCATGAAGCTGCAGTGTGATGGCATGAAGGAGACATGGGCTTGGGGAAGAAGGGGCTCTCCTGCCAGGAACACAGAGAGGGAGCACAAAACAGGAGGCCTAGAAGCACCGAGAAGAGAGACAGAGCAAAACAAAAACATTAATAAAGAGGAATGAGTACTGATGGAGGGCTGGTGTTAATGAGTGAAGCTGCACTTATGCCTTAGCATTGGCTTCTGTGGAGTTGAGAGATAGCTCCAGGAATACGAGACAGCTGCAGGTTATAGACATCACATAGGTGGAAAAGAAAGGGAAAAGCAGCAACAGGAGAGGGGAGATGTCCTGCCTGGAGGCTGCAGGCCGGGTTTCGGCCGCATGCCCTGCAGAGGGAGTATAACACTAGAAATGATGCTGCTCCCGAGCAAAGTCCGGGCCCTCCAGCAGCTGCCTTATACCTGCTCCTTTTATTTGGTGCTTCCATTTGTAATGCACACATTTGCGTTTATTGAACTATTTAGCAACTTAGCTGTATTATATATGATATATGTGCTGTATATGATAAAGGTTAGTTAGTGGTTTTGACTAACGGAATATAGTTTATGTGATTATGAAGCAAATGTGTAGCGAGGAAAAATAAAATAAGGCCTCCTGCTACATGCACTGGTTCAGGATGTGGACTGCCAGCTGAGGAATGTGAGCCAAAAATTTCTACCCACCAGTGTGGTAGCCCTGGCACCCCCGGGTGTCAGCGATGGCCAGGCTCACCAGGAGCTGCATGGAGCTCAGTGTAGAAAAAGGAGTGTATTGTTCAGACAATCTTGCAGGGGATTTTTAAAAAATTAAATTTATAATGATTAATTACCACAAAAATAAAGCCATGTAATTGCATATTAACGGTTAGAGAGAGCAGGCGAGGGTTGTTGGTATGTGTTTTTTTAATACTAAACGACTCACCTTCTCCTCCTCACGTCTCTTTTCAAGATTGCTGGAACCCGTGCTCTTTTCCCTCTTGAGTGCACAGCAGCTCAGTGAATTCCAGGCTGGAGTGGGGGGAGCTGCAGCTGGGGGATAGTTTTGGGGGACAGTTCCCAGCTCGCAAGTGACCGGGGCCAGGCAGAGCCGGGGAGCTGCAGCGGCTGCCTGTGATTTATGGTGTCTGGCAGATCCTCCGTGTGTGGACACATGAACAAAGGCACGTTTAGCCCTGCACCTGCACACACATTAATTTTTAGGTCCTGTGTTTAAAGCATTGAGGCACACCCCGGGGCACTCGGTGTTAGCCGAGTTATCACTGACCTCTTCCTTCCTTTGCACCGTGTGTTTCTTCGCTTGTCCCTTGGGCCAAGCAGTAGCGCTAGCAGTATGGAAAGTAAGTGCTTCAGTCCAATCCACAAAAGATTCATTACTTCTGCCAGGTGTCTGGACTTGTTCGGTGGATAATGTTTGCCAAATAACTGCTTAGTGAAATACATGGGGATGTCCTTTGGATTTTGGATCTTTGAGGAAGAATCCAGGTATGCAGGTTAAGTGTCTGCTCTATGTGCAAGCTGCATAGAAAATCTTCTGGCTGTATAAGCTTGCAATGCTCCTATTCTCTTCTATTAGATTAAGTGTAAGTGCTGATAAATGAAAAAGACTGTGTTTCTCCACCCATTTGTGAGCACACACCACACTCTTCAGACAGGCTTTATTTTATTTTATTTTTTTCAGATTTCACACATTTTACCCAGACAGTCAGCTCTTTCCAATTATTCTGACATTTCTGAGACATGGAGATTGAAGTTTTCCACTAGTTACTGTTAGTACTGGCTTGAACAAGTGCATCATAAAACATAATTATCAGTGGCCCTAGTGTAACACTCCATATATGAAAGTCTTTTATAAATGCTCGATTAAGGTGACCATAACCCAGCTAGGGAGAGCTGTCCCCCTTTTGCACAGAGACACCATTTCTTAGCCTCCATCTTAAAGACTTGCTAGGTGCAGCATGAGTTTTCACTCATGACTAGCTTTGGATCCCAGGTATTCTCATCATGGATTTTGCCATAGTGTCTATGTTGAAGATCAGATTGGGCTGGTGCACAGTGCACAGCAAATCTGTCTCTCTGAATTTACTGTTCCTAGGGAGAGCAAACAACTGCTGAAGTTGTGACTTCTTCCAGTACTTTGAGTATTGATAGCCTAGGGATACTCCCTTGAAATGGACAGTTTTGGCCACCTACAAGATGATGCAGTGCTTGAACTCTTTTGTAGGGTGTTTCCCGTCTCCTGTATTAATGCAAAAATACTGAAAGCAATGCAGGAATCAACATTTTGGGGGAGAGCTGAAAAGGAAATTGTATGAACTGAGGGTTGCATAAATAGAGAATTCAATGGAAGCAAAAGAAGCGGCCTAGATATCCCCAACTTAACAGTAACCCCAAGTGGTCCAGCAGTGCTATACAAGGTATTGCGTTGTGGAGGCACTAAATGATACTCACAGCTGCCTTCATCCTGTACTGTGCTTGCACTAATAGGGCCATCTGAAAAACCTACGTGCAATACAGGTCTAGCACAACTATATTACTTCTCACTCTTCTGTTAGCCTAATTTCTGCTACTTGAGGTCCATCTGCAACATGTTCCTTTGTGTAGTGTAGAAGGAAAAGGAGCAGAAACCAAAATGCACTAAAATAAGCATCTGGTTGCACAATACTGAAACACCATTGCAGGTCAGTCGAGATTTAGGGGTTTTAGAGATCTGTGCACAATTTAGGGTGAAAAACTAACAGCAGATTCAGAGATACGTGTCAAGGAGAAAGAGAAAGGCGAGCCCATGGCAGTACTTGCCCGACAGACACTTCTTGGGACTTATATGAGTCTTTGATGCTCCTACTTGGCTGCATGTTCCAAAAGCCTCAGCTGCATGTTCTGCTGGCTGGATTTCCTCCTGCTGCACCAGCTGTGAAGTTCCTCCTCATTTCACGGGCTCGTTGCTGTCAAATGTAAATCCATGCTCTCCAGCCCCATATTTTCATGAGCTTCAGGTGTGCTTTTGCCATTTTAGGACTCCTTACATTTTTTCTGATCGTTGAATTGCAAATCCCTGCTGGAAGCTAGCTCTTCTGTTTCCTAGAATGATACCATCTGTACCCTTAGTTTTCTTCCTACCTGCTCTACACTTATCAGGAACTTTTAGTTTCTTCTCTTTGTTGTCTAGTATCTTTCTTCCCAGTACAGCTTACCATGTCCATGTGGAAAGGGTCCTAGATAATATGCCCTAAACCTCCGGGCTGCTTTTGTATTTCCACAATTCTGTTCAGACAGTCAGGTGAAGTTATAGATCCATTAGGTAGGTAGGTAGGATCAGGTAGTTAGAATTGGAGAACTGTTAAAATTTAGAGACAAATCCCAGTAAAATAAGTATCTATACATTAAAATGCATACAGTATATATATGATACAAATATCTATATGATATGAATATATAAAAAGTATAGAGAATACAAATGTATATATGATTGTGTAGATACCTGTACATCTATATATATATATTTATTTGCGTTGTGATATCTATATCATACATCTAGGAGAAACACGTGTAAACAATATGCAGTTTGGAGAATGAGAATAAAACCTATCAACATATAAGATGTTAACGTTTAAAACCAGACTTCAGGTGAGTAATAAAAGAGGCACCTTCATCAGACATGTTCACAAATATAATGATAACCTAAGTCTGATTAAGCCAGATGTTGAACATGAAAGAACAGGCAGGAAGGTTCAAGAGGTTGAGAACAGACATGAATAGACCAAGACCTGAAAGGACGTGAAGGCTGAACTACCTTGAAAATGAGATGGTTAAGCCTGAGTTATGCTGAATAAGCTCCAGTTTCTGATTTGAGTGTTTGATAAACACAAACTGTTTTCACTCTGGAATTGGCAGTCAACTGTCCTCTTTTACCTAACAACTACTTGATGAGGCAATTAAAAACTGACAACACTAAACAGACCAGGTAGGCAAATGCCTCTCCCCAGCTCAGTACTAGTTGTACCATGATGATAATGTAGCCGTGGGGAGCAAGGGGGATTGCAGTGAGGAGTGGCATGGTTTGGTGTTACTGAGCCCTTTGGTAAAGATCTGCAAGATCTAGCCTATGACATTTTGCCACATGTCATGTGGCTGTACTGCTGGTAAAGTTGAAGAAGAGCCTCCGTGTTGCTCACAGGGCTCTGAGAAACTCTCTTTCCATACCCCTGTGTTTGCTAAAATAGCCTGTTTGCCATGCAGGACTCTGAGCCGCACACTGCTTCTTCCTTCACATCCCTGCGCCTTCCTTTATGTGACTCTCAGTGCCTACTACTGAATTTGTAGTAAAATTCCCAATTTCTAGTCATAATAGAAATACAAAGTATAAAACCATTCCATTTTGCAAATGTTTATTTGATTGGTTAGGGCTTTTCTAATACACCTCCATAGGGCACTCAAGCCAAAAACCCACCTGTGTCAACAGGAAGACTCATAATTTCATCAAAGAGAAAGATGAGTGAGATGATTAGCCTCAAATTAAGTCTTCTTGTAATAGTCAATGACCAATTTTCAGTTCCTTTCTGTTGCAATAAAAAAAGTAATGTCATGTAGACAGCAGGCACCATGCAGCAGCCGCACGCTGCGACAGTGGGAGCCTCGCTGATGCTAGATGTGAACAATGGAGAAGGATGGGGCACAGAAAGTTAGGAAGAAGAAAAAGGAAATGCAAGAAAAAGCCATTAAATGAACTGGGCCAAATTTTAGAAGGGGTTTAGCTCAAGTGAGGGGTTCTGAGAGTCATTTAATTTGTCTCCTACTCATCTTCACTAGTTTTTACTGTTCTTTAGGGATTTGAAGAGTGGATAAAAGGCAAATATTTCTGAAAAGAAATATTTTAAGATAGATTTTATGTAGTGAACAAGGACCAGCATCAACATTTCCTAAGCACACACTCTTTTTACAAATTAATTTGTCATAGTAACTAGTTACAAAGTATCTCCTTTCATTGCTTTCCATTTCTACCCTCCTATTCTAGTGGTCATTCCACTAACACTACAAATCTCAGGCAAGGCTCTATTAAAAACTGCCACGTCCATAAACTGATTCTAAAGTGCAATACGTGAACCCTCTTGGATGCCTCATCCTGTGAGCATTGGGAAGCCAGGGTTGCAGGCCATGGTGTGGAGGTCTCCTGAGGAACATGCCACCTCTGGCTTGGCAGGTTTGGTGTCAGGGCTTGCTGCTGACTGCCTGGACACCCTCCAAGCCCAGAATTAGCTCCCGCTCTGTGCCTGTGGAGATGGTACCCAGAGCCTGGAAGTGCAGGGCTTGCAGAGAGCCCTCCACAGCACCGTTTTGGACAGGTCTGTGCTTCCTGCCAGGTTGTGTCATGCTTGGAAGCTCTGAAAGTGCCATTTCAACAAGGCATCTTTCCTGGAATACCTGGCCCCAGGAATAACTGCCTGGCACGACTGCCTCCAGGCTGAGCTGGGCTGAGCCAGCACAGATGTTAGTGAAACCAATGTTTTCCCAATTTCATAGCTGTTAAAATAACAGCTACAGAAGCCAAAGGACAGTCCTGAAGACACACGTTATGTCATTGCTCCAAAAGCAATTTTCTTGAATTTCTGAGAAATTTGAAAAATAATAATTCATTTGTGTGTGTTCCAAATCCAAATTCTTTAGAAGTCCTACAAAGAAGAAACCCTATCTTTTGGTCAGTGGTGAATAATAATCAAATTAATGGTTTCAAATTAGTTAAAAATCACCTTGACCGCATTGCAATTATAGCGGATGGACAAACACGAACAGGAGGCACTCACAATATAAACAACAGCAGTAGCTATTTTAAAAACACCCTTGGAAAAAGACAACAAGCAAAACAGAACATGTTTATGGGGCTTTTGAAGCAGCAGTGCAATTGCATTAGCCAGAGGCCGCAAGCTTCTGCCTGCCCGTGGCATTCCTCTCCCATCCGCATCCAGGGCAATGGCAAGAGCAAAAAATCCAGTCAAGAGGAGGCTTCGGGAAGAAGCCATGAAAATAACTCTGGAGTTTTATAGCCTGGGCTTGTTTGCACAGACAATAGTGTTCCCAGGCAGAAAAACCCTCTGCCACAGACGGGCGAGGGAAGTGTCTGAGCAAGGGCTCAGCCAGGCTCCTAGGCCCGAGGCCAAGGGACACAGAGGACAAGGTCTCCTCCAGCAGATGCTCCCAGCCTCTCACGCTGGACGCCTGCAGGACAGGCTGCCTTTGGGGAATGGGGCTGGATGATGTGCCATTTTTCCTCTGGGCCCAGCAGTGCCTGTGGGGTTAGTTGAGTGTACACACGGGGCTCTCCTGCAGGTCAGTGGTATAGATGGTCCTAATTCCTGCCCAGGAGTGTTCCCAGGCGATGCCTAGTTCACTAGGATAGATGTAGACCAAATGGGCAATTAAAATGAAATATTTGTGTCTATTGAGTACTGAGCCCTCATATTTCCTGCTTTACAGGTTGTGAGTTACAGGCATTGATTAAACTGGAGTGAGAGTATTTGTCTGATCACAAAAGGGAGCTACCTGCTCCCTATTCCCTCTGTGTGCTGAGGACAAGCTGGATTAATGCTGGTAACTCCTCTGAAAATCCACCTATTTTAGGATGAATGCAGGGTAGTACAGTTGCGATCTTAATTTGGTGAGCATCAGGAAAGAACCAGATTCCTCTGCAGCAGACTCTTTAATGTGACCTATAGACCATATGAGCTGGTTTTCATTGGTGATAATGGCCAAAACTGGGAAGCATCTGTTAATTTCTCCTCTTACTTTGTACATCTGTTATCAGTCTCTGGTGTGATTTGATTTTTGGAAGCTGGATTTCCTTGCACACATACCACGAGGCTCACTTCCATCTCCAGTTAGTGTTTACTACAAAAACTCTGATCAGTGCTGTGAGGGCTCAGTCTGAAAGGAGGCTGTTGGTCCAGACTGCGGCCGCTCTACACAGGCTGGACACAAAGCCTATAGACAACACAAGTGAAAGTCTAAGATAGATGTTTTAAAGATTAGCTGTCGGCTTCAGCTACAGAAGTGCAGTCCCCTCCACGATCCTCTGGTGCAATTTTGCCTGGGTTGGGGAAAGGGAAGGAGAGCACAGTTGTTTCACCTCTTCTAAGGCTTAATGATCCTGCCTTCCCCCAGCCGGCCGACACAGAGACATTTACAGCCATCAAACACATAGACTGCCAGACCTAGGTGTGTTGGGCTGTGCCTCCAGGGATCCTCACCAGATGGTATTTTAGGAGAGGACACAGTTCATTTCAGAGCAATCCGAACGAGCAGCTTTCTTTTCTTTATTACACCATTGTATTTGGCGGCAATCCACCAGAGGCAGATTCTCTGCTCTCCAAGGAATGATCTGCCCACTCTGTCCATTTAACAGGACGTTCAGCTCAGAAAATCCAGTTGCCGATCACACATGTGGAGCAGATGTGCGAGCATGCGTAGCAAAATAAAAAATAAAAAATCCCAGCAGTGCACTGGGAGAAATGTAGCGTAACTACTGAAAAACAGTGACACAAAAGCTCCGATTCTGAAACAGTGGTTATTGTTGTTGTAAGAAGGATTTTTCTTATTACTCTTTCTTTGGGAGGAAAAAAAAAGTGTAATAAATCCTTTATTATTTTTCTCTTTGGAGGTCAGTGAGGATTATTCATGTTATACTAATGTGGCTTCTTTGTTCATTTTCGCAGACCTCTCCTTACAAAGATATGATTCTAACTATTTTGACCAGACCGTCTTGGGGCCCTACCTCGCAGGAACTGAGCACTGGAAAACTTCCACTGGAAAAAAAAACACACCCTTTTAAAAGAGAGGATATCAGAAGTATACATCTTTTATCCATGCCCCACACACTTGCATGTAAAGGGAGAGCACCAGCTGTTTTTCTCATGGTGAATAAGGGTTACTTGGGGAAATCTGACTTCCTGTTTTTACATGGACAGCTACATTGTTGCATAGCCAGTTAATTTTGGTTAGGTCAATAGAGCAACTTTAATTATTGGGACTTGCCATATTCACTCAGGCTTGGTACTGTACAGAAGAAGGAGAGTTTACTGGGAAGTCCAAGCTGTGCACAGAGGCTGCAAACTTGTTGCATGTAATAATTTGGGGTGGTGAAGATTTGACGAGTAATGCATTTTGGGCCATAAGCTAAAATTTATTTCCTAGTTCCAAATATAGTGAATAGAAATCATACAGTCAATTAAAAAAAAAAAAGAAAAAAAAGAGAATAATTAAAAGAAAGAAAGAAGTCAAGACAGTGGGAAGTGTCCGATACTGAGGTGAGATACTCATACAGATGTGCCGGGGAAATGGTCCATCCTTCCAGGACTGGACAACTCCAACAGTGAAACTCTGTGCAGCTTCACATCCACAGTGCAACCCTGTTTGGTCACAGTGGCACTGCAAAAAATACTCCTCTTAGTTATGCCTCTCATGGCCAGGGCAGCCATCAATGCTGAGACAAAATAGCCACTAACTGCAGTTAAAATATGTTAAAAAACTCTGAACATTTTTTGTGCTCTGTGATGTTCATTTCCAATTTACTTTAACTGCAACGCTTGCAGTTTATTTTGCTGTTTAACTCAGCAACTAGCTAAGCCCCTTCCTCCATTTCATATGGTGTTACAAGTTATGGTGGATTTCTAAACCTTGGTCTTGGTTAAGGCATCAAAGGACATATGGGCTGATTTCCTTCAGTTTCTCATAATATACATGTAGCCAGCTGTATGTTATTACATAACTTTAGACTTAAAGCAACCAGATCATTCTAGATACCGTGATCTATTTCTGTGTTTTTGAGACAGCAGTATTAGAGTGGGAGAAACTCACCAGTGTTGTTCTAAGAAGAGTTTGTTTTTCTTTAATTCATAACCTTGTTCTTAATAAACATCCCAAAGAAAAATATTCAACGGCAGCAGGCAGTAATAAAGAGGCAGAAAATGGCAAAACCACAGTCCTGAGGAAACCTATGTGAAAACACTGGTTGTGTCTTCCTGGTTACAGAAAACAAATAGAACTGTTCAAAGTGCTTGCCAATAAGAGCCTGCCAAATAAAATATTGTTTTATGAAGTCAGGAAAAAACTAATTTTAAAGGTTATTGTAGGTTATTTGTGGTCACGTCTTGTGTTCATAAAACATGATGTCATCTTGAATCCTTCACTATTACTTCAGACCTATAGGTCTTTGTCTGAGACACTATCTCAGCAATTGTAGAAATTTAGAAGTTATTGGGAAATAACTTTACTCTACAAATTGAATGGGAATAAAATAAAATATAATAGGCACAGGCCAACAGAATGCAAGAGCCCGTCAAGGTGGCTCTATCTTAGGAGAGTTTCCTTTCATCAGCTAGTTATTTGGAATTAAGTCATCACACCAATAGCAGTAAATTTGGCTTTAGGAGGTTACAGAATAGGTCTCCCTTGTTGGTTTATAGCCCTTTGTCTGGTATGATATTAGTTTTGTGGAAGTGCCCCTCATCGCTTCTGCTCCTCTCCCTGCCAACACCAACCTGGTTCTCTCTTCTATCTGATGTTCCCTTGCCTGTCATAATGGCAATTGAGATGGAGGATGTATTTATTTATTATCAGAATCAGGATTTCCTATAAATAGTTTCTGTAGTTTGAAACTACCTAATTAACAGCTGACTCAGATCTGAACACCTGAACTGTGCAGCTACTTTGGGGATTTTTTCCTTTTTAGCCGCTGAAGGCCTCTTCTCTGATGCCATTGTTGTGAAAGCAATTTGTTAGAGCAAAGAAATGCTTAAGATATCTTCCATCTGCCACTTTCAGATTATGCGCCTAGTGATTTTTTCATTAATATAAGAATATCCCTCTATTTCTCCTTCTCATCCTTTCACCCTTCTTTTTTTTTTTTTCTTTCTTCTTATTTTCTGTTTTTGGTCATGGGAGGTGAGGAGATGACTTGACATGAACTACATCTCAAGAAATGAGAATAAAGGTAGCCAATAAATTGTTCCTTTTGTTTTCCTAGCTGCAGCCTCTAAAGCACATGTGGATGTGCTACCCAAACAGCCAAGCGAACCCCTGAGGTCCCCCATACTTGGAGAGAGAGCTTGCTGCGCGCATGGTCTGTGGAAGTAGCTCCTTTTGGCTTTCTGGGCTGTGAGGAGATATGTGGCTGGGCACAATGTCATTCCTGTGGGATCTGTGAGATGCACTGTCTCTCAGAGTGCCATTTGGGACTTTGAATTGGTGTTCATCCTTAATTTTAAAGGTAGTTCTGTGTGGGTCTCATCTGCTGTGTTGGTGAGAAGAGATAAGGGTGGGAGGCTGGGCCACGTGCCAAAGAGCACACAGCTCATAACCCCGTGGGAGGGAGACGTGAAAGCAGTTCTCGCTCACTTCTGCACCCTCCCTATTCTGGGCTGCTGCAAGCATCAAAGCAGCCCTCGGATTTTTACAGAATTAACACAGCCCCAAGGACTCATGTGTTCTGCTGGTGACAGCGTTGCTCAACGTGGCTGAAAGGCATGTGGCTTGACTCTCTGGCCCTTCTCCACTGGGGGCTTATTTGCTGCCTAGGGTTGCTGGTGACTCTTAGAGGGACGGCCAGGAGGCTTTCCCGTGGTTGCCGGAGGAAATCCTCCTTCAGCTGCATCTGGAGCTTTCAGAGACTTTCTTCACCACTTGGGCTTTCCCCCTGCATAAAAGAGCTGCAGTCAAAGGACAATTTCACCTAATATATCTTACCTATAAATGCCATTTTTTCTCTAAGATCCTGCTGATATTTTTGTTTTTTTGTTTTGCTGCCAGTTGGCATTGCCGATGCTATTTCCTTGCTATACTATCATACGCATGGAATGAATCTCAAGAGCACAGTTTCTGTTAATGGCTTATGGTTTGTACTTTCTGGGTAAGTTCTACCCTGTAACTATGGTTGAGTCAGACTTCTATTCCCTCTATCAATTTCATTCTACCCAGGTGTCTTCTACCTCCCAGCTTGTAAATATTTTTCTTTATAGTGCATGCTGGGGAATTCATGCTAACAAAACCAACAAAGGCCTTCAGACAATTTGGGCTGGCACTCAGATTTTCTTCTATTCCTGTGGTTACTCAATCCCTTTCAAAAGTGAAAGAATAAAACCTAACTTAAGTAGAGGTTAACATTTGCCATGGAACAAATGCTGTGTTTTCTGGTGGTGACATGGCTAAATTTGCTGGTTTCCTTCAGTCGGATTCAAAACAGGGCAAACGTGGCACACTGAGGCACCATATTTATGTGTTGATTAAAACAAACTTTAAGGGTTTCTTGTTAACGTCGTTCTTCAACAGCTGAGCTGTTTGATCCATATTTAGTCAGATTTCTGCCAGTCAGTCTACCATATTTAAAGTACAATTCCTAAAGCAACATATATAACAGACAGCAGCATATAATGTTCTGAATTCAGCAGTCTTCTTCTTTATGCTGTGCCCTAAATTTCCTTTTTTTTTTTTTTTTTTTTTTTTATGGATTGATAATAAACTAAAAATAGATGATATGGCCAGGTTTTAAAAAAAAAAAAAAAATAGGACAAAAAAACCAGCAGGAGGTCTCAAGGTTAGAGACAGTTATACTGTGTGAGTAAGGTCTGGGTTTGTTGGGAAAGGGAGATGATTCAGTCATCTAAACATTTCTCTGGCATGAGCACATGTGATAAAATAGCACAGTAGAGGTGGCCATTGCTCTTGCATCTTAATGTACATTGGTGTCATATCTAATAGCACCATTTTTATCAGAGGAAATTGTGATTTGCTCACCTCATGTGCTGCAGAAGGTTTGCTCTCACTGATGTGGCTCTATGGTGGCATAAGAAAAAGAACTGTCAGTGCAGAACTCAAAAAAAAAAAAAGCCTATCAAAGATGTGAAAATTAGACTAGATAATCCCAGCTTGGATTATAAAAAATCCATCTTTTGTATTTTGAGCTCTACATTTTCTGGGCAGTTGCCTGCAGGGACTCTTCAAGGTACAGAAAGTGCATAGCAGGTATTCATTGACAAGAAAGCAAGCAGGATCATGGATCAAATTAATGTAGCCATTGCCTTTCTTTAGCAGAAGTGTTAATTGCTTAAAAAAAGTTCCAAGTTTGATCCTGCCAGGAACTGACTGTTCTGCTCTGCCCAATGCACTGTTTTTTTCTGAAGAATACTGCTATTCACCACACCTATGTATATGGTCATAGTAGCAAGTCTCATAAACTATAATGGACTTTTCGTCCCCAGCACACAGTATTCTGTGGGATGAGGAACTATTTTTCTTACTTTTCACTTGGATATCTGCATCATCAAGGAGAAAAGTAACCTGGCCCAAAGCACTGTTTCATCAAATTTTCATCAGGTCTCCACTATTTAATGAAACACTGTCCAATTCGAGCACTGTCTTCCCCCTTCTTCTGGTTTATTGGATAGACAGAGTGTTTTGCAGGACTGACCTGGAAGGTCAGCAATGTAGGTGTATATCAATGGCTAAAGCTGAAATTTTGTTGCAGGAGACACTTGCTGTATAATTTAACAGAAATAGCATGGGAATAACTGTTTGTGTGTGGAATGGATGTACAAAAGGGTTAGTAGTGAGAATTCCCCCAGAGCTCTCAAATTCCAGAGCTATTCCAGCTCTTGTTGGTCAAGCTTGGCAGGAGCTCAAACTGGTGAAACTGTACATTATGCTTATTTTTTTTTCCTTCCAAAACTGCATAAGCAATTGTGTGGTGGACTCAGTCCTATGAATAGCCAGAGAGTAATTTGAATTAAAACAAAACAACTGTAACCCTGAAGGCTATGACTGAATAGTTTTTGGGAGAGAATAGTTTTCTAAAAGAAAACTGTAGCAAGGGAAGCCCCCAAAACGCATCACTCCATTCTGGTGGGGTTCATCAAATGGAGGTGATGACAACAAAGTGCTTAGAGCAGCTTCCTTGGAGTGAGTTGGGCTAGTTTTCCATAGCTCTCCAAGGCAGTCTGAAAGAGCTTCTTCCCCAGAAAAGGAGAGAGCCCTCCAAGTTGGTGATTAAGGTGAAGATGCTCCAGAAATCTCTGTTTGTTGCCTGCTCAAGTCATTGGGATGCAACTGATGAGGGGCAGATAGTTGGGACATCCTGACTGCATGGATCTTGCTGTGGGCCAGACCTCATCAAAGTCTTTTAACTGAGACTCTTTCACAGCTCTCAAACATACCAGCTCTAACAGGACACAGTTACAAAAATGGTGGTCTCTGCTTTGCTGTTATGGTGCATCTTCTTTGTTAGAATATTTTGTGTGAAAACCATAGATTCCCCCTCAGCCTTCTCTTCTTCAGGCTGAATAGGCCCAGTAAAAGTCTAGTATAATCTTGATGATCTGCATTTACTTAGTGATAGAAAGCATTCTGTGAGTTTGATTGTATAAGCAAGAATTTTATATTTGGAAAATATGCTCGTTATTTTAGAATATGAAGAAGAGAGCTTTTAGGTGGAATACAAAGTGATTTAGTGTTGCTAATAGACTATTGAGCCTCTTCATCACCTGATCAGATGAACCTCTGCTGAAGTGCCTTATCTCTGATTGTTTTTTAGTGGTAATGTGATGGAATCAGGCTGGCTTCTAGCTTCCATATCATCTCCCTCACCATTAGCACATAGGTACAGTGTAAATGGAGAAGCCTAGCAGTAAGAAAGCACGTACAGTAAACTCTTCCTGAAGTTGTCAATGTATCAAGCTTTTTTCATGCTGTAGCTAGTATAGGACCTTACAAAAGACAGGTTAGTTGGGTCCTTTCTTCATATACTCGCACTCAATGATGTCAGGCATTCCTGAACAAAAGACAGAACTGCAAAGGCCAAGACAGTTGCATTAATAAATTATGACCATCACAGCCAAACATAGTGCAGAGATGAATTAATGAGAGTAGGTGACATGGGTTTCAGTTGATTTCTGAAGGTACATCCTTCCAAGAAAAAAAATGTCGTAACAACTTATTTAGTTCCCTGATTTAATACCCCACAGTTTCCTGGCTTCATATGAAAGATTTCAAAACTTACCAGCTAAAACAAAGTTTAGTAATAGGGTCAAAAATTGTGGCAGAAGCAGAATTTTTGAGCTTCCAAAATACAGTCAAAACACAGATGGAATTTAGCAAAAGATACTACTGATTTTGTAGACAATTTTTCTTGGCATACAACACTACTTGAGAATTATTCCACTACTCTAATGTCACAAACTCTCAGCATAATTTAAGGTTGTCATAGGCTTCAGGATAGTCTCAAAATAAAGTCTTAGAAAGTGAGTAATCTCTTTAATTTATTTTCCTTATATTGTATATTGGTAATCCAGCACAGGCACTTCAGTTTTTAAAAGACTTATTTGAAGTCTTTTTAAAGTGCGTGTATATATATATCAGTGTTAAAAAGACTTATTTGAAGATAGATATGTGTGTGTGTGTGTGTGTGTGTGTGTGTGTGTGTGTGTGTATGTGTGTGTGTGTGTGTTTGCTTTGAAAATACATGGTGTTATTTTCTGGCAAGTAACATCCTGTGTGAGTGTCTTTGA
>JAVCKT010032825.1:0-15101 GCA_032273925.1 Rhynchotus rufescens
GCATTTGTGGCTAAATTTTTTTTTTTAAAAAAAAAAAAAAAAAAAAAAAAAAAAAAGGTCAAGAAAGAAGCTCAAACACTGGACTGCTAGAGCATCACCTATTTAATTCCAGTCTCAGTCTTTTGGCTGTATTTTGATTTGCTCCAAACTCCCATCTCTGTGACCATGTTGCCCTAAGAATTGTGGATGCAAGCAGTTGGTACTGCTTGTCTGTGGAAACAGCATTCGCTCCCTACTCTTCCTTTATTTCCTAAAAAAAAAGGTAGAAGCTGGAGTGTTAAAAGATAATCCAGGAGTACACAAAGAATTTAACTCCACACAAAAAAATGGTTAAGTAATTTTAAATACCTGCATTGTACTTTGAAGGAATTTGAGGAAGTTCCCATTTGATAAGCTTTGTTTATCAGAAGATTTGTCTTAGATTGAAGTATCAGCAAAAAGAGGTTATGAAACAAAAGGATCAATTGAACAGTCACTTATCATCAGCTCTAAAGGAATTCAAGGCTGAAGTAGCTGAACGGCTCACTGCAGTGCGTCAATTCTTACTTCAAGCTGCCTTGTTATCAGAAGACTTGGAAGGTGGCTAATGTGACACTCGTTAAGCAGTTACAAGGAAAACTATGAAACTACAGTAAATCTGGATATGAACTGGATGAACTAGTAATTCTTAGAAAGTGTAGCGTAATATGTCTTATGAATAACTGACATACTGAAAAGCCACAGACCTTTTAAGAAGCTCCTATCGTGATTATAACAGTTAGTGGAATTTTATAAGGGGTCTTCAGCATATGAACCACAGAGTCTATTGCAGTTTCCCCTGAAAAGTATTTTATAGGGTCCTTCACTAAAGGCTATTAAGGAATAGCTTACTATAGAACGAGGTAGAGGTGTTTTCATGTATAAATAACTGTTTAAAAAGTAGGAAACAGAATGTAAGAGTAAATGGCCAGCTTTCTGATCAGGGGAAAGCCATACATTCCATAGAAATCTGTACAGGTGCTTGGGCTGTTTGAATAAATAATCTGGGTAAGGGAACAGGAAAGTAACAAAGATTGCTGTAATGGTCATTCAGGATTGACTATGGAGAACAGCAAAAGGGCCCTATGGATACATTCATACTACTAGATAAATCAAAATCAGACACTGTTTTCTGGATTTGACCCAAGTGTTGCAGGAGTACGCATATTATGCTGCACTTGACAACTCTTTCACGCGTCATATATTTGATGCTTTGAAAACAAAATCGTTGATTTTATTCTGTTAAGTTTTGTGGGGTTTTTTTTTCAAAGTGTCTGTAGGAAAATGTGAGGGTGATTTTTACATCTTTTCAGAGTGACTTTCCTGTAGCATGAAACAGATATTTTTTGTTCACCATGCATCTGGCTTCAAGATTAACAGGGATCTTTCAGAGCAAACAGTCTGACTTGGTTACTCTTGGAAACTATGTAGAAGAGAGACAAAACTAAACCATTCTCATCCATAGTATCTATTGAGAATCATCACATCCAAACCATGAATGGGTATTCATTGGGCGAGTACTAGTTCGCAAGGGCCCAAAGCATGTCAGAGGACATGCTAGCAGTGATGCAGTGGCCTAAACCAGGGCAGAGCAGAGTCTCAGGGTCTGGAGCACAAATTCCCATATTTTTATTATTTGATAATTTGCTCCTTAAATCTCTCCCATAAATGCCTAGGTGCAGTTTAGGGAGAAACAAGAAACCAGGTGTGCCTTCTAGTATAAAATGGCATTCACATGCTCAAAAGAGGTATAGACAAGGCCAGCCTCTTTCTGGTACTAACAGAGCTTACTGCCATTGTCTCAAGCAGTGCCATGCCACTTGCCTTTAGGGCCAGATGATAATTATTTTCTAGCATAGGTGACAGTCTTAGTGGCAGAGCACTTGACAGCATTTCTTGATCCTGCTTCATTTATCAAGACTAATTCAGAAGTACTAAGAGCCTTGGTAATAATATAGCTAAATACGAGTAAAGTGAGGATCAGTGAAAGAGGAAAGGTCTTGACTTTATGTATCAAATGGTGGTCTCTGAGTTGACTGCTGTTAATGAGGAATGAGCACCTAAGCTTAGAGACTGATGAGAAACTCACCTTGCTGCTCAGCAGTAGTAGTAAATATATATATATATATATATATGAAAGGAATAATAGAAAACATCACTGTATTGATGTGCAAACCCTGGCGCATATCTTGAATACTGTGTGCTGCTCACGTCCCCCTATTTGAAGAAGAAGGACTTTCTCAAGGAAAGAGAGAAGGACTACTTTTAAGAGTCCAAGAATATTTGAGAAAAGATGTAGCAGTCCTGGAAAGGCTCATATAAAGACAAAAAGCACAGTGAAACATATGTACAGACTGGTAAAAAGAATGCTAAAGTGAGATCTGACATAAGTCTGTAAAACCACAAGTAGTACAAGAAGATGTACAACTTGATGAAGATGAAGGCTAAGTGTATCTAGCTCTTCTAGTACAAAATCTATAGACCATCAATTGAAGTCAGCAGTTGGTAGCTTCTAAATAAATAAATAACAAAGTGATTCTACACAGTTCACAACTTCATAAATGAGAAAACTCTCAAGTAAAACTGTCAGTAATTACTCAGCCACAAATTGCTGATAGATAGGAGAGTACCTGGGAAAGTATTAAATACACTTATTCTGCTCTTTTTCTCTTTTGCAGGCATCCACTTCTGGCCAGTGTTGGAGACTGTGGCCAGATGGACCTTTGGTCTGACTTGGAACAACTACTACTTATGCATACTTATGCTCTTACTGTTTATACCTACTGTGTTCAGATATACAGGATTTTCTCCAAACTCTTTGTAAATAAACAGGATTGTGTTTATATAAACACCAAAGTCTGATGTTTACAATTGATTTCAGAGCATCCTGACAAAGCTTAAAATATTGACTAACTCCTTGGAGGCAAACAAATTGTACACACCTACTTTATACAGGCACACAGATACACATGCACATGCACAAATCACATTGTAAGCCATGTATCTTTGCTACTATGCTGGTCAGCTAATAAAAATAAATACTTCCACAGACTTTCCACCAATATCTCTCAAAACATTTTGCTGCTTTAAGTACTAGCTGAACCTTTTTAAAAATACAGAGCAGTTTGTTAAAGGGATGGAGTTTCTATGGGAGGTAGAGCTAGAAACGGGAGTGTCTGTCAGTATGATGATCTGATGGTTTAACAGCTTCTGTGAGCTGACTGTGAAGTGAATTTGAAACGTAGAAATTCAAGTTTCGGCAAGAGTTTGAAATATGTAACTATCACCACTGCAGGTAAAACCTGAGCTGCTCACAAGCCGCTGCCAGAGCCTTTGAAGCAGCCGCTGCCAGAAAACCAGCTCTGAGAGACATCTTTGTGTGCAAACACTGGATGAGAGATTTGTAAAACAACAGGATTATTCCTGAGTCTCAGCAGCTTCAAGGTAAGAAACACAAAACAAAACACCTATTGCGTTAGAAATAAAGGAGCTCCAGATAACAAGTGCGGCAGCAGAAGGTAACATCTTGCATTAGATTCAGCTCTGATCCAATGCCTCTTACACATGCTTTAATGGTGTCTACCTGGGGGGCAGAGAGTTCCCTCGCTTGTTTACTCAGGAAACATTTCAGTTGAAAGCTTGTTTTCTAAAGACATTTTTGTTACTTCTTATGTGTGTAGATATGAGAGAACACACTGAAAGGAAATGGAAAGTTCAGACAACACCAGCTAACAGCCAGTAGCAAGTAGGTATCAGCTCAGCATTGTAGGAATATCAACAAAAGACCTCCACACTTAAGCAGAGGGAAGAAGGAATTGCAAGGACACTGAGTACTTTACATGTTACCACAATATCATAATAAAAAAAGACCTGTGACAAATAACTTTGTGCTCTTCTAATGCAGAGTTACTGGGATTAATAGCCTGTAAACTTTTCATTTCTCTTGCATTTGATAGGGGTGCCCTAAGGGGCTGATATTAGGTTAAACAATAGAGTGACACTGACACACTCTAGGCCTCTTAATGCCTGTCTAGGAACTGCTAGGTCTGGAGCACCTGCTGCTCGCACTTAATGTGCTTTGCATTAGCACATCATGTCAGGAGATTCTGACACTGGCAGATAAATGGATGTTTTACAGTGCACTCTTCCCTTTTGCTTCTTAACTAATCAGCAGTAGCACAAAAGAAAATGGAAGGGGTTTGATGAGGTTTTACCACAATGCTATTTTGAAAAATAAAAAAAAAAAAGTGTAATTTGAAACCTCACCAGAGTCTTTTTTTTATCAATAATTTCTAAGTCTCCTACCTAATGTAGAAGCAAAATAATACAATTCATAACTAATAAATTTGCATCATGATAGAACACCTGGTACATGAGGATTGCAGAATAGTTTACAACCTCACAAGAGCTACTGATATATTTTTGAAGCAGAAGCCATCCTTGATTTAGGTTTAAGGAAACAGGCATTGTGAAACTGGAATCAAAATTCTCAAAGGCTTTCAGTGCTAAGTGCATATTAGCATGATAAGTAGATTATTTTATAAAACTAAATTGTCACTTGCCCTTATTCTCAGCTAAGAAAAAGGCACAAGATTTCCCTACAACTTGTCTTTCTTCTCTTGAGTACCTGCATTCCTGTTCCGTCTAGAGTGATTGATGTGCCAAAAACTCCTAAAAGGAAAAGACGCAAAACAGAATAAGTGTTCAACGAACTACAGCATCACTGCCAAGCTTGGCAGCCCCGAGAGTGGCAGCACTGAACTGATTTGTTCAGAAGAACATTTATGGGATGGATAAGGCTTTTAAGCTCTATCCATTCTTGGCAGGACACAGTGCTGAAATCTAGTACTGAGGCACTAGCCTGAGATAGTAGAGAGTTGGTTGGTTCAGAGTTCAAATCTTCTGGCTTCTCTACACCCACCTTTACAGTAGTTTCCTCTACTTTCTGCCAGTTCAACAAAGGCAACAAGTAGCAACAACAGCATGCATTGCTTTAATGGCAAATAATTTTAGTACTGAGGGCACCCTAGTTTTTTAGAGAGTTAAACACATATCAACATCATCCAAAAACTATGTTAAATCATGTTGCTTATGTTGTGTTATTTAAGAGTTTGGGGATTTTGCCTATGGCTGTCATGGTGCTTTAAAGGATTTCCTTTGTGTATTGTAATTGGGATGCAGCATTTATGAATGTAGTATGAAATCCTTTTACTAGTAATTGTAGATGGTAAGATGTAGATGGTGTAATGGTGCACAATAGGTCATGAGTAACAAGACCTTTTGAGCCATGAGCAACCTAAAACTATTTTGTAACTCTCAAGTATTTGACATTGCATTAAAATGCTCTATAAAATCTGCATTAAAATGTTAGCAGTGTACAAATATGATATTCTGGGGTTATTTAAAGACAGAGGTAAAGAGCAAGTTCTATAATGTACTTTTTACCTCTAGATCTTTTAGCACAGCAGCACAGACATCTTGTTAACTTAAACTAGATGGCAGCTACAGACCAGAATTATCCCAAAGGGCTGATGGTGGTTCACATGCTGAATGAAAGGAGAAGTCATAGGGAAGAAATCAGTCCAACTCTTTCTCACTCAGTTTGTATTCCAAAGACCTCAAGAGCTTGACGGTTACAGGAACAGTGTGCTTTACCTTTCTGTAACAACAGAGGTGCTCCTCTCAGTTCATCTGCTTAGACCAAAGGGACCTGAGAAGAATAAAGCTGGAGGGACTTTTATGCAATGGAGATGAGATATTTCTGTTCCTCTAAGACATTTTACCCTGCAAAATATGAAAAGTTTGTTTCAAGCATGGGGAACTTCTCAAGGAAATTTTGAATAGCTTTATTTGATAGAAAACATTAGATACACTAATTAAAATGTAAGTATTCCTATAGGGTAAGCCTTGTAGTATGTTCCTTCTCATAGAGCCTTCAATCCTCTACAGTGAAGGAAAAAAAAAAAGTTTTTTAAAAGAAAGGAATAACGTAGTAGGAGAGTCTTCACTTAGTACAAGCATCTATTGGTATGGATAGACCTTCATGTGTCTCCTCATAGGTCATGGATGTTTTCAGAGAGTTCAGAAAGCGAATGAAATATGACAAATCCCAAATGATCTTTTTGGAGATTGCTCCTGTCCCAGAAATTAGCACGCAAATCAGGAGATTTTAACAATAAACTGCTAATTACAAAGATGTACAAAGGAGAGAAGTTTTTAGTTTGGTGGACTGTAGGGAAATTTTCTGACAGAGGAGTTATGTGATTTGCACTACTTCAATCTCATTAAAGGAGAAATCAGATTTACAGGGGACAAGCTGACTATACTAGTCATCAATGGCATTAAATTTATAACAAAGGAGAGATTAAAAAGGGGCAGCAAATAAACATTCATTTAACACAGTCAAGCTGTCAAGAAGAAAATTAATCAAGACACTGAATGACACAAAGAAAAGAAATTCTTTAATTGCCTATTCATGAATGGCAGGAGCTTGTGTGGTAAACAAGAAGAATTACTCGTACTAGGAATGTGAATTTGACCTATTTGATATTACTGGAACTTGTAGGAAGATTTGTGCAATAGGAATGCTAAACTCACTCACTGTAAGCAATTTAGGAGAAGTACAGTTGCAAGAGAAAAGAAGAGGCAATATATGGCAATAAATGATTTCAGCTCACTGACAGTTGTGTAGTAAATGCTTTCCATGTTTACAGATCAATCTTCTAACATAAAGTGTGATGAGGGCAATTAGTTGCAAGCCGCTACAGACCATGAAACTGTCTTAAAGAGCAAGATGACCAGTGCTTTAAACCCCTACTTACAATGTCTATGGAGATGAAAGAGGGAAAATTGTTTTTCTACTGTATAAGGTTTAAAAAAAAAAAAAAAAATCACTTCTCACTGGTAAATATCAAGTTGAAAGACATAAGTCTACAGATTTGACATTGCCAGTAATAAAATACCTTTGAAATTCTGAAAAAAAAAAAAAAAAAGATTGATTCCCTAAAGCAAGAAGTTTTGCTCCTCTCTTTAGAGAATTGTATACTTAATGTCATCTTGACAGCTAAATCGAAATTCATCCCAGGACTAAAAGTTAGCGGGTCTCTAAGTGAAAGTGATAACTCGATTACAGCTGTTCCATGCAAATAGAATGTATCGCAACCAATAATTCTTAAAATCTGCTGCTTTAAAAGGGCCAGTTTCAAACAGATCAGTAAAGGCAGATTTGAAAAGGAAAAAAATGTAAACAATAACATAAATATTTTAAACCATTTTATCAAATGACTTAAGAACTACAGCCAAGACAAAATTATTCTGGACAATCTAGCTTGAAAGAAAAATAATGATAATGTTAAATTTCAGATCTAAACAGATTGGATATAAAAAAGTAAAAAAACAAAAAACACAATCAAGTACAACGTTAGGCAAATATTGCTAAATTTCAATAGAACATTTGATCCAGTTCTACATAGCATTGGCATTAAGAAAATAAACAACACAAAATCAGGATGTTATATTAAAAATAGTGAATATATAAGTCTTAAATGTAATTTTAAACTAGGAATCATTGTGTCATGTCTATTTCTTTGGGGATCATTTCTCTCCAGTGGTTCCTGATTCCTTACTAGCTAATACTTTTTAACAACAACCAAGAAAAAAATATCAAAACTGATGAATTCTACATCTGGAAATTGCTGAGGAGCTAATTAATAATAAAAGTAAAAATCATTCAAGCAATGTATTTCTGAACTGCTTGGTAAACTTGGCAAGGATATTTTTATCTAATAATAAGAGAGGCAATACTGAAAGAATGTAAGACTGTATCTGAAAGCAGTTGCTGTGCATTAGACTAGGTCTGCAATCAGGTGAATTTGGACTTTCTGTCAAGCAGTGATTACAGCATCTTTCCTTCCTGTGTGAAAAGGAAGCTGTCAGAGATGGACTGTATTTGAGACACAAACCTGAAATTTGAGTTCACAAAACAGTTAAATTCTAGTGTTTTTTTGACTTTTGTGACATGTATAAACCAGACCTTCCACTATAATTCTTCGAAGAAAGGAGAGAAAAAGGCTGTATCTACAACTAAATGGTCAATTTATTTCAGTTCTTGGTCCATTAGTCATCCAAACTGGCACAACTTCAAGAACAGACTGGTTTCCCTGAGTTTCCTTTACACATAGATGCCCTTCCTATGGGAAGTGGGCCCAGGTAGGGAAGGAGTAAGAGAAGGAAGCAGAAGAGATGGAAAGAACTCATGTACCTTTGTGACACTCAGATATGAAGTCAGGATGCGACCATGGCATGTATCCAAGCATAGGATCTCACTGTCACCATTGGTGTCCACCAGTGGGGTTCGCACAAGATAACCCAGGATAGATGTTGATATAGTAGTTAAGATACTCACCTGTGGTGGAAAGAATCAATTATAGATCCCTAATTTATTACAAGTTTGCCTTATTTATTCATTTTCTGATTTATGGTGCAGGTTTGTATCTTCGTTTTCTACACCTCAGATGTGTCCATCCTGCATTGATATTGTTTGTCTTTACATTTTGATTAGCTTAAAAGAGACAATAACATGAGGAAGAGCTGACCCAGACAAAGGGTATGCATATAGAGAGAGGTAAAGCCATAAATATGCATAGCCAGTATGGTTAACAAAAGATAAATTTCTCATCTGGGGTTTTGTAGAGCTATAGCATCTGTAAATTTGGTGGTTCAGCATGTCAGAATGCTTCTGCTAGCATTAAGTTTGATTCTTAAGTGTGGGTATGGGTGTATTTTTATTTTTTTAATTCCCCCAAAAGTCATATTTTCTTAAGAGAAAAATGCCACCCTCTACAAGAAATACAGGTAGTTTGTGGATCATTAATGTAACTGCCCTCAGAACCACTTCGGTGTATTCTCCTACAAATACTTTTATTAATCATTAGCCAACCATTAGTCACGTACTAGATGATGAGCCAGTCCTTGCAGTTTTTCCTAACATAACATCTCAATCCTCTGCTGGATTGGAAATGGTTCCCAATATTGAGTAGCAGTTCTGTTAGTACACTGTAACTTTATGCGGTCCCCACTCCTCCACAATAATTAGAGTTCTACTTTCCTTACAGATAGTGTTGTTGTATAATTCACTACAGCACAGATGACTTTCTGCAAGAAAAAGCACACCGAGGAAAAATATACCTGTTTTTTCAGTGACTCATGTCTCTGTGAAATTTCAAGTTTCAGTGCATCAACATAACTTAACCTTGCACCACGTATTACTGAAAGTGTAAAACACACGATATTGTCTTGTTCCAGTTCAATTTAACCACAAAAATAGATTTACAATGCTAAAAAGTTGAACCTTTGAATGTTTTTATGCTACCCATGCACTGAAGCAAATAATAGCCTTTTCAAAATCTTTCATCACTAAAGAATACTGACTACTCCAGGGAATTAACCCTCCTAATGCATTCAGCAACTGTCCTTGCAAATTCTGTGTCATAGAGTTTGTTTATATGAAAAAAAAAATGGACAATGCAAGTGAAGGATAGACAGGGGAGAAAAACAACACAACAATACTTCGACACACAGATGTCACCTGTAAGTTGTCTCTTGTTTTTCTGAGCATGGGTTCAAATAGCTCCCTTTTGAGGGTTAAAATTCATTACGAGATTTGTTATGAATTTCCAAATGCATGTGACACTTGGTTTACGTTTGTTCTTTCTGCTGATAAAGAAAGCACTTACCCTTGAAGTTAAGGATGAATGGGATTTGAAGCCCCCGTGCTACAGAACGAGCCTAAATAAAGGGATAGCTGTGGTGCAGCTTGACAGTATGATATTGGGATCTAATTCTTATTCATCATAAGACAAAACTTCTTTCACTTATTCTTGTCTTTGACTACCTCTTGGACTTCCCTATAAAAGATGAAACATACCTTCCTTTTTATAGTCACCCATACAATACGTGTCCTAGTTTAAAAGAAAACAGACAATGAACCAAGAGAACTGGGAGGCTGGCAAAATGAAAGTCCATCACCCTGAAGGCAAAACACACTGCTTTTTTATTAATGTATGTCATGGTCATGCTAAACGGTATTTACAGCTCTTGGTTAAAAACACCTGCTGTGTCAAAATGTTTCTGAAGACAGATGGACTACACTAACAAGTGGAAAATCGATCTTTTGTTCCTCTTCCCATTGTCTATTCCTGTCAACTATACTTTTCATAAAGCAATTATACTTATGTTAGTAGAATACAGCATTGTGAAATAATAGCATTGTGATCTTTGTGGGCACATGATGTGGATGACAGTCACTGATGTGGGACTTTATATTCACACTTTTAAATAGCTCAGTTATGTGGGATAATTTTTGGCTGTTGTTGCTACATTTCTAGATGATCTTTGTATAAACAAAGTGAAAACTTCCTTTTGAGAAAATATTCACTTTTACAAAAGGATCTTTTTAGAAACCTAGCTTAATCCCTGAAACCTGTGAGAACAGTTTCATAGAAACTAAATACATCTTAGACTCAAAATATCACACTTGTCAAATATTACAGGATGCACTCAGACTGGAAACACTGGCTATAAGTGAGCTATCATCAAGGGATAATCCAGGAATCCCATGAGATCTAAGTATTTTCCTTCCCCACAAAATACTGAGAGATAATTTTTAAAGGCTTTTTTATTTTTATAGCATTTTTGGTTTTTTTACTTATCATTTTGGATTATACTTTATATACAGTTTAAAGTTTTTTAAAGCATCCACAACATGGAAGAGCTATCCATAACAAAAAGGGTCAAAAGTGCTATAAATATACTTTTCACAGATAAAAAGTACTTGTGATGTTCAAAGCTGGTAGGGCTATCTTGGTTGGCTTAAAAAAAGTTTTTTCTATGAAAATGCACAGAATCAGACGGATGAAGAGACATGCATAGGCCATCCTTGGTATGATACTTTAGAACATGTTGGTTTGTTGCAGACTAAGAGGAACATCATCAGGAACAAAGAACAGACTCACCTGTAATACAGCAACTCAGATGTTCTGAAATGGTGCCTTTAAAAGCTGGTCATTCCTTTCTTGCATAAGGACCTTTTAAAGAGCACCATTTGCCATCCAACATAAGTTTTTGGGGTTTTTTTCCCCCCATTTCCAAAGATCACAAATAGTTTTCACTGATGAAAAAAAATGATTAGAATATTTCTGTGTCTTGTCTGCTATGCTAATCTAAAGATAAATAACTAGTCTCAACCATTTTTTCCAGTGTCATATATCAACATTTGAGGTGGCACAAATATAGAAACTTTATGCTTAAAGAGAATACATGTTTAAATAGAAAGTGTAATCTCATCTATATTTTAGTGGGAAAAAGATGGTAAGATAAACAATTAAAAAACAGAGATGAATAAAATCTCAAACAGGATACAAATAGCAATAGAACTATAGATATATTTTCCATCATTTTAATCTATAAAGTATCTGGCACTTTAGCTGCTTCCCTCTTTCTTGAATAAACCTGCTATTAAATAGGCTCGTCTTTATTCAGATGCCTGAACAGAGATATCTAGTGTCATCTTAGGGTACCCCATCTTACTTCCATCTTCTCCTCCAGAAACACATGAATTTCTTGTAAGCCCTAGGCCTCATATTTCAGTCCAAGCTCATGTGTCAGACACCCTAGAGTGTTCACACTGACCCTGAGTCCTTATCTGAGGCAACAAAATCCCATCCCACACCTGTCCTATAGTTGGACATCCATGTTTAAGCATCTCCCACCTCTGTCAGAACCCTACCTGACAGATCTCAATTCAGTTGAGCACCTGTGCCATTATATGCCACCTGAGATTTCTTAAGATATCAAGGACACAGTACCGGTGGACATGACCTAGGTCTTATGGGTGGTCTGTACCCTGGGTACCTCTGCATCCCTGGGTACCAGCTGGGACTCGGTAGCATCTCCAGTGGCACTTAGCATGCATTTTTGGGCACAGGGCATTAGTGTCTCCAGGTTTTTCCAGCACATGTAAATGGCTTTCATCAGGACCATACTTTGAGGATATTTAAAAACAGCATAAATGAGTAAAGTTTGCAACAATGCAGAAAGGGAATCATATTAGTTCAGCAACAAGCTGGCCCTTTCTAGCTTATGTTATTTACAGAGGATTCAGCTGTTTTTGTCATTTTCTGCTATGCTGTAGACCATACAAACAAAGCCTTTAAAGTTCAAATGCACAAATTTGGCCACAACTACAAATAACAAATTGACTAGTCTTAGCAATGAAATGTTAATTGGTGTCTGAGAGATTCAGTTCACAATAAAACAGCTCACAACATTTAATCCTTGCCAAATTAAGAATTTTTAACACATATCACTATCAAAAGATTGAGTATATGAGGCTGCATAATACATAACATGTAAACGAAGAGTCACCAACAGCCTCGAATGCAGAGAGGGATCTGTGTACCCAGAGCTGCTCTACCTTTTTTTTCTTTTTCTCTTGAGACAAGGGCTTAACAGCTGTATATGGTAAGAATGTAATTCTCCTTCATGTTCGGATCTCAGTATCATTTATTCATTTCTCAAACATCCGATCTAGAGTGCATACTATAATGAGCAATAGCCTGGTAAAGAATAGCTTTCAATAGCCCTCTTGCAATTCATATTTGATGTTCCATAGTGATTTAATGTGAAGAACAAGCCATGGAGATTAAAATGTCAAACTGACCTGAGGTATCTACCAGCTCCTGAATCTCTCTTTCTTGTGAGCTGAATTTATCCAGAAAAATAAGGAGCAACTAGACAGAATTTTCTCAGCCAATGTAAAGAGAAGGAAGCAGAACACAAGGACCAGAAAAAATGCATGTGCATTTCTTATAGAAATGTGATTTCTTATAGAAAAAGAGTGTCTCTAGTCACATAGAAGCTTTTTTGTTTAAGCACCTGTGAAATGAGTAGGTTCCATGGCAAATACCCTGAACATCCCACTGCAGAATAACCATAGTTGAAACCATCTTCCATCATCTGAGCATTAAGTTGATATTTTGCTGCAGACTGCAATAAAATAGAAGTATCTAACTATGTTAGATTATGGTATGTCATGGATGGCTTTTAGTTTTGCTAGAGTACTGGCAGGATTCGAGGGTGGCTTTATTAAAACATGGTTTAAATCTGAACAATAAGCATGTCTGATAGATGTTTCAGGTAATTGGCAATTAAATAATTCATAGTGTTGACCTGATGTTGCTTTCAGGTTTCCAACTTAATAGGAGTCCTTTTTGCTATTCAAGCAATACTAGGCTCCGGTTCTACAGGGATTAATGCATAAACGTGTGCCCTTCACACAAGAAAAGCTAGATAAATCATTTTTTTATGTCCTAGATAATCATGATTGCAAAATGTGCATAAATATGCTTATGCTTGCTGCATGTATACTAATCACCGGACTGGTATTCAAGTGGTATCTGCTCCAGTGGATGCAGCACACAAACTTGTAAACTATTACTCTTTTACTTGTTCAATACAAGAGAAAATGCAAGGTTTCCCAAACTTATGGTCTATATCTTGTGAATAAATCAGAGATCAGTGAAATCTGAAGATACTTACATTGCCTGCGTAACAGCTCATTAAGATTCTTTTCCACCTCAGAGGAAGAGCAGTGACACTTGCTCCAGAACACTAGCAGATCCTCCAGACTGATATCATTTCAATCAGAATGTGGATTTCATGACTGCAGAAGGTCATCAAGTCAAACACTGTGTCTGATTTTAAAAGGATGGATAATTTTATGACCATTAGTAACATTTGCAGTTCTGCAGGCTAAGACAAGGTAATCAAATGTCATGCTTCAGAGTGTAGGCTGATTGCCATATAGGTCAGGAAGAATATTTTTGCCAATGTACATGATCGCTTAAAATAAACTCACATATTCAACAAGTTCAACATGTGAAAAACATAATGACAGATAACTTTAGCTTCTCTATTTAAGTGCTGCTAATAGGGGAGGAATTAATAAAATGAAGAAGGTATGTAGGATTAAACATCCTCAAAAAAAAAATTATTGCAGTAGTTCTAACAAGGTATCTCTATATAGAAGCAGATGTGAATTTACATCACAATATTTTCAGATTTTTTTCCAGGTTTCAAAAATTAAATTACTTCATAAAAGTTCAAAATGTTACTTCATAACTCTTCATAACAGTTTGTTAGCAAAAAATCACAGAGAAATAAGGCTGAAAGACTTTCTGTGAGATCATCCAGTCCATATCTATTATCAAAGACTAGATCAATTAAATCTATATCTATTTTTTGTCTAATCTGTTCTTTAAACTTTCAACAATTAACTTCCTATAGTCAATTCTTACAGTCCTTCATTATTCTAAGACTTCAGAAGCTATATTTAAAATCTAAGAATTGAATCTTTAATTCTTAAAGTCTTGAATTTCCATTGCTTTTCTTTGAAGCAAGCTTAAGTAATTGATTAATGACAATATAGGATTGCAGTGATTATTAATAATATAATAAATCTTTCATGAAGAAATGGAAGCAAATATGAAATAAGTTGTATGATAAATTTGATTTCTATGACATAAGTATAGAATATTACTGAAATTTAAATATTGTGTGTGCTTTTGTAATGACCACAAAAAAAATGACTCCTTCTGGTTCTGAAAAGTTTACCAAGAGGCTTTTCATACCTGGTATATTGCACACTACCTAAAATTTTAAATTTGCCATTAAAGTAGTTCAATTGTAAAAGCTCTTTGTTTAGCTACACCTCAGAATATTAACATAGCAAAATTTTTTTGGTAAGAAATCCTCCACAAAGTTTCTATTTATCAACTGTACAAGATATATTCTCAAAAAATCTGACAAAAAAAATTAAATATGTTTTTGTGATGCCTCATAGAGAAATCATATTAATATAGGCATCAGTACAGATTAGGAGTTGACCTGCTGGAGAGCAGCTCTGCAGAGAGGGACCTGGGAGTCCTGGTTGACACCAAGTTAACCATTAGGCAGCAGTGCCCTCGTGGCCAAGAAGGCCAATGGGATCCTGGCTGCATCAGGAGGATGTTGCCAGCAGGTCAAGG
>JAVCKT010032834.1:12582-22915 GCA_032273925.1 Rhynchotus rufescens
TTTCCTCAGTGATGTAACTACTGATGTAATCATTACTTAAGAATTTCATTAAAATCACTTTTCTTTTACAAAGATGTAAGCAAACAAAAAACCATCTTAATATATCAGAAGTGATAAAGTTTTACTGATACAGCACGTGAAGTGCCAAGCAAATGTGCTCTTCATTTATAGCTTTTACTCCAGCATAGCTCCATTAACAGGAGTGTGTGGAGCTCCTGGGAGGAATTCCACCTTTATGGCTCTTGAAGTTGATGACATCTGGGGAGCCCCAGCAGCTTAGCTGTGACTGTTCAGCAAAAATCAGTTCTACCTAGAGCTGACCAAGCTGCATGTACAAGGGCCATCTGCAGGAGCCAGCAACCCGCTCTTCTTGCATAGTTTCAGAGTTTGTTTAGACCTGGAAACCCATAAATGAAAGATAAGATCCTTTGAGGAAAGAGACTGTTAAACTTTCTATCTGTAGCTAGTGTCTAGCCTGAGTAAGAACTGAGGTGGCAAGAATATCTCCTGATGTCACCTGTTCAATGCAGGGAGGATATTGACTCAGAAGAAGATCTGACCCTGATCTTTGGGCTCCCTTCTCCTCTGCAACACCATGCAAGGAACATTTTTGCCTTCCATCTCCTCTCTCACTTAAACAGCGTGACTGTCCTTGGATTGTCCTTCATATCCCATTTGCTGTTGTTTTCTCCTTACAGTCAGAAATAAGTGGATAATTTAAAAACCTTTATCCTAGAAAAATACACTCTAGAGGCAGAATGTATGGTTGAATCTTGGATTTTGTGGTTTCTTGCAATGTATGCAATGCCTGATACAAATCTAAGCTTGGAATATTGAAGTTTCTGCTCTGCCCTGTAGATTTGGCTGATATGGAAATGCTTCTGGGCTTCAAAGCTTTTCTGGGATGTCAAACATGTTGAGTTAATTAGGGTTAGGAGCTGTTTCACTGTTTGAATTTGTGACAGCAGAGAATCAAGTAAAGCTTTGCTTACAAAACGTCTCACTTGGAAACACACACAAAGCTGTTCAGTATTAATTCCCAAGTTTGTTTTAAGGTTCTCAGGCAAGCATTTTCTCTTCTCTGTCTCCATGAAAGAGCTCTTCCAAATCTTTGTTTGCCTTCCTTTCACAGCAGTTTGTCTAAGCTTGGGGGGTGATTATGCTAACTTTGCCATCAAGGGCTGTAGGAGGACAGTTAAAACACTTTCTAGCAGTATGCCAATTCTTTGGAATGATTGCTAAGAGAGGGCAAAGAGATTCAAATTTAATAGTAGCACTGAAGAAGAGTTAAGGGTTTACAGATGACTTCTGAGAGAGCACTCGAGGAGTATTAAGGCATAGATGGAACTTCCAAGTTGAAGAAAGAATCCGAGACTCTGATATGAGTTAGACAAAAGTATTTTGGCTACATTTATTCCATAAATTTTCACTAATCCTTTAAAAACTTTACAGAGAGGATTTATAGTCCTTCTTTATTACCAGGGGCAAGACACTAAAAAAGGAAAATGTGTTCTGGGGAGATGTGAGCACTTCATCCCAGCTAAAGGGTTAGTCAGGATACCGTAGTCTTTTAAGACATATACTTTTTGTCTTCCCAAAGAAGTCCAACATTTGGGGTTGCAGGAAGGCAGGTTTTATCTCTACCTTTCAGAGTGAGTTTGAAGGAAGCCCACGTGGCTGCTCCCAGTTATGTCACTCACTCTCTCAGAAGGCTATGGTACTAACCCCACATCTTGTGGGAAGCCTGCTGGAGCTAGTCTCTGACTTGTGCTTGATCTGGCAGTCCTTCCTGTAGTCTTATGTACAAGCTGTGCCTGGATAAGGAGGCCTTATGTCCCTGCACCCCATTTTGACTGCTGGGCTCCAACATTTCCAACAGGCAGGCCACATGTCCCACTGCTGGAGACCACATCTGTGATGTCCCCGTGCTTGAGAGCAGCACCCTCGCTCCTCCTCATACTGCAGTCCCCGAGGCTTCCTGAGCCATCCCCAGGCCCACCTATGGCTCACTAACCACCCACCACTGCTTAGGAAGCGTAGGCGACGTTGCACATCTCCTGTGAGACATTTTGCCCCAGGCTGCTCCTTTAGATGATCAAAGCCCCAGGCTGCAGCCCAGCATCTCCCACTGCCTGACCGGAAGCATCTGTCCTCATCCCACCACATGACAGGATCCTCTCCTCCATGTTCATATCAGACATGCCAGAGGCACTTCAGGCAAAAAAGAATATGAGAGGAGGCTGGGGACCACACCGGTGAGTCACACAGGGTATATCTGCAATGGCTCAGCTGCCCCTGCTCATGCATCCTGTCTGAGGATGCATTTGTACCATAGCAAAGGCAAACAAACACACTATGGGCATCCTGCCTTATTAGCCTTAGCTTTTTATTGAGGTAGATGATAGAACTTAATGACGTTTTCCAGGAAGCAGTAGATTCCTGCAAAAATTTACTGTGGAGGCCTGGGCAAGAAATGAGAAGTCACCTTCAAAGATGTTGCAGAGCGAATAGATGGTCCACGAATAAAGACCATTTATAGTCATAATATTCAATACTAGTTCTTAAGATTTTGAATGGCATTTCAAAGCTATAGCTTAGGGTTTGTTAGGATTTAGATCATGCCTGCTCTTTTTTTATTATTTAAGTAATCATTAAATGAGATATGAAGATCTTCTCTACCCTGAAAAAGATGCCCTAAAATGTATTATGGCAAAATAGCAGTGTAGAAAGCTTTATGAAGACTATGTGATGATATTAGTCTTCTGTTGATTTCACTTTTGTCTCTTTTAAATAGACTACATTTAAAGTTAAATATAAAAAAGTAATTCTTATACTGAAATAGGAGTATTTACATGGGGAGGAGATCCTGATGTAACTGCACTATATACCTGACCTATATATACTGTGCCTAATTACCAAATGTATGCTATACATAACTGCTTACACTTTCCTGTGTACACAAGATCTTAGTGATTACAGGAGAGAACAATTCCAGATTAAAATTTTGCCCCAAATACGGGCTTATTCACACCCACGAGGGTCCAGTCCCCAAATGGAGTAAAGAGTCAATTTCAGAAAAGCCAAACTAATTTACAGCAGATAAGGATATGATCCAGATTTCCCAGCTATCCTATAAAAAATCTCAAGCATTCATTGAGGAAAAAAAAAAAAGCCCAATTTCAAAGAGCTTAATAGACTTTTGATTTGATTGATTTAATTTTATTGACAACTATTGCATGATGAAATGAAAACAGACGATCTGGCTGAACAAGAAAAGGTTAGATGGGAGTAGCCCATTAGTAAATATCAGGGCATCATCCTTTTGTCCTCATTTAATAAAGGAATGGGACAGTAAGTATAATCACAAACATGTTTACATCTTAGTGAAGATTTATCTGGCATCATTCCTGGCACAGAGATGGATTCTTGGAAAAGAAAAAGAAGAAACAGTGTCTCAGATAAGAAGCTAGCTCTTTTATCTGGTGTAAAATGGCACAGCTCCATAGTTTGACCTGCTTCATTTCTCCTTTAATAGCAGCTGAGCTACTGTTTCAAACTGTCAGGGCAGATAGGCTATTTTTCAACTTTCCTTTGACAGTCTTCTACCTTCTCCTGTCTGTCTCTAATGTCCTGAGCAATCTCTGCATAAATACGACTTGATGTACAATATATCTGAGAGAACAAAAAAACAGTGAGGGAGTTGAGCTTCATCTCTAGGCTTGATCTTGGGTAGAGCAAAGGTCCAGTTTTCACATCTCCCAACTCACCTCAGTTATACTTTGTGCTGGGACCTGTGTCCTTAAGGCTGCATTTCTCGACCAAGCCCACCCAATATGTGGGTGGCTGGGGGTGAGTGCAGAGGGGGAGACCAAAGAGCAGTTTGGTCTTGGTGACACCACCAGGACACACCTGTGGCGAGGAGCTCAAGGCTGCTAACACATGCCGTCAGCACAGTGTGGCAGTGCTCACTCCCTCATATTTTGCCTCGGTGCCCCAGTCCCAGAAAGCTTCTTTTGAGTAGAGCACCTAGACCTCTCCTGTCCTGGCTGCCTGCATCCACTGGGCACTCAGTGTGAATGCCAAAGGTCCGCCAAGGTTTTCTACAAGAGCTAAGCATACAGCTCCATCAGTGCTTGGGACTACGCTGGTTGTCTGCCCCACCTTCAGCATAGCCTGTGACCATTCTCACCCCAGCCTGACACCTGCATCTTTTCCCAGTGGGATCGGTGCACTCCTTCATCGTGGCTTGTGGTCCTGGACCCACATACAGTCTCCTGGAAGAATCCTGCAGGTAGAGCTCGAAATCAGCTGAGTTGTGCAGCACAGAGCACAGCCTTGTTCCTCCAGTGGCTGCAACACCACTGGGGACATAGGGAAGGGACAGGAGCTTTTGTAGCAGGAGGTAAACGCATAGACTGAGTCTACTGTCTCAGAAAGGCTGAGGCAGCTTGGCTAGCACTCTCAGAGAAGGCTTCTCTTGGAAAGATCTCCATTTGATGGGAATCCTCCAAGGAGGTGGACAGGGCATGTGTGGGCAGCCTTTGCCCTGGTCTGCAGAGGAGAACTCTCTTTGCCCATCTCCAGTTGCCACTTACCTGCCAGGGCCAGGCCAGCTAGATCCTTGCTGCTGGGCTGTGGAACACGTAGGTTGCTGGCTGGAAAGATTTTCCTTCATGTTGCTCGGTTTTCTTCCCATTTGTTTCACTGGTCCCATGCAGCTCAGATGCAGGCAAATGGCTCTAAACAATTTCTGCTCTTGCCAGGAAGGTTGTGTGACACAGATGACTTTCAGAACCATTGAGGAATCTCAAAAAAAAAAAAACAAGCAAAGAAAGGGAAAAACAGGTTATCAGTGTATCCAGGAGAACTATGAAGCCAAAACTCTGACCATTGCAGATGAGTCCTCTTCTTAAGAAGTATGCCTGCTTTATGCCTGCAGAGTGTGCCATGTAGCAAATGGTCCTTTCTGGCATGCTATATAATCAAGCTTTGAACCGTCTGGGGCTTGCTGGAAGTCCATCCAAACAGGATTTAAGAGCAACACTGAAATCTCATCCAAGGACAAGAATACCCTGAGGGAAAGAACAAATACCATACAGAATGAGAGAGAGAAAATTCAGGGGAAACAAACGTGATTCCTCACTGAAGTTTTTGCCTGTATAAGTCATCAGGGGGGGATGACATTTCTCAACAGATACAGCTTCTTGCATAAAGGCAGATTTTTTGTGTAGAGGCAGAGTAAATGGTGTGAACAAAGGCCCATTCGGTCAGACCATTTTGTCTGGATGGACAAAAGGCTGTCCAGACCAACCTTGGGGATGAAAGAAAACTTTTTTGAATCACTATCTGCAACCATTTTTATGTAGATAGATTAAAACCTTAGAATTTGCTTTATCTCAACTGATGATGGCTCCAAAATGCCCCAGGAATGCAAATTTCCTGTTTTTCACATCTACTGGAGTTTGATGTTGACCTGCAAGCGCAAGGCTTGCAGACTGAATCCTCTTGCACAGAGGGGAACAGCTGCCCTAGCTTGAGATTCCCTGATGGGAGAAAGGCACCTCTGCACTCAGTCAGTGTCTCCTTAGAGCTACTCATGTAGTGAGGCAGAGCAATGTGTCCTCCCAGGTGCCCAGTGCCTGTCCCGGTGGGGTCTGTATCTCCAGGAGAGAGGTGTCATCAGGCCCCCATGGTCTGTAGCAGGCACCCTGTGCCATTCCTGGAGGAGTCTCCTCTTGGTGAGCCCTGCCAGTCTAAGCTGGAAGCATCCCAATGGCAGATATGGCCTCCCTTGCATTAAGCCTGTGGGTTGTAACGTGGTCGTACTTGTGATAATATAATGGTGGCACTCAAAGTAATTGCCACTGTCACCACCTTATGAAATCTGTAGGAAGCAGCACTGGAAAATTGAGTTCTGTGAACGGAAAATCCACAAAAGACATCAACAAAAGCAGAGAGATGCAGTTGTACTGGCTGTATCATCCCCACCATGGGGAAGCCACAGGCCATGGCAGAGCTGGTGCATCCCTTCACCCTTGTTTTGGAGAGATGGGCCAGCTGTGCATTGAAAATCCTTGGCTGGATCTCAGCAGGCCTCTGGACTTATTTTTTCAGTGGTCCTGCCCTGGCTTTCAGCAGGCTCCCTTTGTGTTAATGAACAGTGTTTTGCTGTGTGGTTGCTTGAAAATCAGCACTCACCCTTTGGTGAGGCCTTAGCCAGGAGTAAGAAAGCAACAGCATGGACTTTCTGGGGGAGATGCTCACAGTTCCCATACTAGGGTGGCCTTTAATGTTATGTTCCCTCAGGGTGAAGTCCTGGATGTTACAGAATGAATGAGCTACCACGAAGAGGTGTTTTAGAGCTAGCCCAAGCACATTTTATCCCTCTCTGGAAGAGTTTGGTTTTTGGTTTTTGGATGAAAACTTGAGAAGTAAACATTTTCACCTGAAAATCCAAATATTTGCTCTGAAGAACACCCCAAACAGGACCCCTCCGTTTCCCAGTTCAAAGATTTTATTTTTCAGGCCCTGGAACAAAAAAAAAAAAAAAAAAAAAAAAAAAACAAAAAAAAAGGAAAAATTGAGATTCTCTTGGGAAACCAAACTCTTAGTGAAGATGTACATTTTTGCCTGTGGCATAACATTTTGCAGCTGACCTGACCATTTCCATTAGGGCAGTACTTGGTGCCTGTCATGTGGGATCAGGCCTCCCTTGCCTGGGTCCTGGCAGGGAGACGTTGCTGGGGCAGGAGGGCTCTTGCTGGTAGTCCCAGCACCACCAGTGGTGCCTGGTGTGGGCCGGAGCCCTCAGAGGAATGCGGTCCCCCACACTGCACCACGATACGAAGGGAAAGCAGCTTGTATCTTAACATGTTTTGCCTGGCAGGCTTTTCAAAGGCTTCTCCTCTGAATCAGGGCTGCAGGCACTGCCTACATTTCCTTTTTGTAGAATTTGGCAGGTTGAACTGTGTAAAATTCCCTAATCCTGTTTATCTGCTGCCTCCTTCCCCAGAGGCCCAAGGCTCCAGTGGCCTCTTTGAGCTTTCCTCTCCTGCAGTTACCAGAGTTATATTTGCCCATTTGAAGGTCAAACACAACCAGAGCTAGCGGGTGGCAATCGGGGGCCCTCTGCACACCAGGATTTGGGATTTCAATGAGCAGTGATGAAGGCAAATGCAATGGCACTGTGCCCCTTTCTTCTTTCCTGGAATTATGAACTCCACAGCAAACAGCCCGTGTCCAAGCATACATTGTGTTAGTGGCTCATAATAAGCCACTGCCCAGGGCAACAGGCAGCAAAATGATGACCTTAAAGAAGTGGTGAGGCTAGTCATTCTCCTCATTGCCTTTTTTCCACTATCCTCCTGGTACTACCTTGTCCTGATGGGGCAGGCAGAGCGCTGGGCAGAGGATCAGGCACTGGAGCCCACTGGTTAGTGTTTCCTGGGCTGAAAAGCTTCATCTCCATGCCCTGGGCGACTTGGGGGCATGCTGCTGCAGTAACTGAACTCTGTAGCTCCAAGGGTGAAGAGAAACCAAGTTAAATAGGTTCTTAACCTTTAGATGATGAAATTCAATTCCGTATTTGCCAGGGAGGAACATCGGCCTGGCCCTGAGGGTTCCTGCTCCAGTGTGTGGAAGACACTCCTGCTCCCTGCTGGCACTGCCAGGCGCGCCCTGTGGGTCTGGGATCAGCTGGAGTGAAGGCGTCAACACGGGCTGGACAGCGGGGCTGGGACAGGGCAGTGGGTCAGGGATCAGAGGTGCAAAGTGAGGCACTGCTGGGGTGGGGCAGAGGAAAGAAGAGATCCAGGAGAAGGGCAGTTTCAAAAAGGGAAAGAGGGGAAGGGTCTCGCTTAGGGGGAACGGCACAGTTTCTGCACCAGCATGAGCAACGCTCACCTCAGTGTGAGACGGTCTGTGGTCTGCTGAACCTCTGGGCAGCTGGTTGTCAACGAGGATGTGTGGAAGCTCATGGAGAGCCTGTGCTTCACCCTTCTGCAGCGCTGCCTTGCGAACTGTCTGGCTGCACATACTGCTTGCTCCCTGAGGTCGGTGTCAGAGGACCGCGTGGTGACCTGACAGGCTTGAATCCTGCCGGTGAGTATGAGAGGGAACGTCCCAGGGTGGTAGCTCTGTCTTCCAGCGTGTGCTCTTCGAAGCAGTGGGAAAGTCGGGTTTGCGTCCTTGGTGGTCTTTTAATCAAATCTGTGTGGGGGTACTTGGATGTGCCGGAATCCTGCCTGGATATGATTCACCTTCCTTCCCCCTCAAGGGAGGTACTTTTAGGAACCTACCACCAGATTGGCAGCAGCTCTTTAAACCACTGACTTTCTTCTTGTGGGGCTAAAGAGGGAAGCTACCTCATGTACATTTCTAAAATCAGCCTCTTTCTGTTATTTACGACAGTATTTTGCGTAATGAGCTTTGCTCGTGAGCCTGTTCTCCACGATGGCATACTGAAGGACCATATGTCATGGTTTGGACTGCCAACACATCAACATTGCAATCATTTGCAGACTGTTTTATATTTCTTTGATTTGGGAATCTGTGTAATTAGCTCCTCAGAACAGCCGGGTAGAGGAAATGCAGTCTGTTATTTAGGCAGAATTAACATCCTTGTTCTCTGTATTGTGATCCTTAGTTTCCTAGTGCTGCTGCCAGAGTAGTGAAGAGATCAGTGCTGAGATATTCATTCCTTGATCCTGCCTTCATTGCAAAACTATTTCTGTTTCTTTGCTAGCCTGTCCCAAGGACCCATGGACTGGTACAAGATGTGCTGATGCTATAATTAATAAATATCTACTCTAAGTCTCATAGAAAGACTTATAACCACAAACAGAGATTTCAGCAATAGGAAAAACACCAAAACACTTATCCTCACAACAAGCACATCAGTTTGTTGTTTAATACATTTTTCTACTGCCTTCAGGCAGGATTCAGCTAAAACTTCCTATGGTTTATGCTCCAGACCTCGCTAATAAATCCAGACCTGCTGTGTCAGAAGTCACACAGCAATACAGTGGTGGGGAATGATCAGGTTATTTTAGTAGGCTGACAAGCCCCTCTAGACTTCTTCATCTTCAGCATTTGGAGATACTACCATGAGGCATTTGGTCATTCTAATCCTTTTTTTATTATTATTATTTCTATTTCATTGTTTTCTGCTGGTTGATTTTGGGCACTGCTTCTACACATCGAAGAAGGCAGGAGGGGAGCACACTTGCTAAATGGCCTCCTGCTTGTCCGTAGTGGATTGGGAGCTTTGCTCTTGTATTTTGGAAGCACAGAAGGGCCCTGCACCCAGATGGAAAGGGCAGAAGTGCTCACATTTGTCATGAAAGTGGATAACAAGCAGTAAGAGCAATGTTGCCTCAACGTTAGCACAAGCGTTGATCCTCCCTGAGGGCACCCCTGGAAGCTGGGATACTCACATACAAACAGAAGGAGAAGTTGCTTTGTATCATTAAATTTAGAATGCCTCACAAACATCTTTATGCAGCTTGGCAACTCTTACAGAAATGAAGTCATTTTTCATATCACTGTCCTTGGGTAAATTTAATCAAAATTGGTCAATAAATTCAGAAGTTATCAAAGTTGGGAAATAAAGGGACCAGAGTAGCCATGTATGCTTTGTTACCTTAGCAAAACAAGTGAAAAGAGATATAAGTTACAGAGAAGAAATGGATTTGCAATCTAAACCTGTCATAATTTTATAATAGGTTTTCCTTTCCATTTTCTTTTCTTCCATTTATAACACAAACATTATAACTGACCACTGATTCCCTTCCATTTACTCTTTTCACTCACTTTGACAGTTCCACAGATAGCTGTGGAAAAAAAATGCATTAAAGATCATTTTTCCCCTCCTCAGACAGCTTTGAATGCAATCATCTTTGCATCTATTCCTTCTTCTCAGGAGATTTGCCCTGGTCGTGCTGTGAGAGATTAGTTCAGTTAGAGAGGAAAAGGAATTAAAACAAACCTTTTACAAGGTACTGACTCATCTCCCCCAAGTAGTGCTGCAAGAGCTGTGTTCTTCCAGTAAGCATCTCATCTAGCCAAAACGTACAGCTCAACTACTCGGCAGTTTAAAGTAGCTTTGGGTGTGATAATATTAGCTATAGCTAAAGTTGCGTCTACTTGATGAACCAAAGTAGACAACATAAGGAAAAGAAAGGGAGGTAAAAGTAGCCAAAGGCTGAAGCTTTTAGCTTTTACCCAAAGGCAGAATCATCATTGGAAACGCCTTGAATTTGCTTCCGTCTTTGGCCTGTAGCTGACTTCTGACCTTTAATGTTTCAGCCAGGATGACACAATTTTGATGATGATA
>JAVCKT010032837.1:0-16901 GCA_032273925.1 Rhynchotus rufescens
AAAAAAAAAAAAAAAAAAAAAAAAAAAAAAAAAAAAGAACAAAAAATATCCTCAAACTAGATACGCCACACAAAATGAAAAGATGATACCACAATTCTATAGCACTCAGGAAAGTCACTTACAAGTGAAACACACCAATTCTTACTACAGAAGAAGCAATGCAGTGGCACATACAGCATCATAGTGAAGGGCCCACTGCACTGCCAGGCCTGGCAGCAAACTCCAGACTCCTCCACTAGCACCATGACCCCCCCCCAACACATCCCTGGTGCTACAACAGGAGGTCGAAGGAGGAAAAAGAGTGCCAAGTCTGCTTTAATCCATCAGTCATTAAAAATTGTCTTACTTCTCTTCTATAACAGTCTGACCATTACTTTTAGTTTCTTCTACAATAATTTTCTCTTCTTCTGGAAGCAGGACTTGAGGAGCTGATTCTTTACGGGAACCTGTTGTAAAAATAAATTACAGAATGAGCACGTTGCAAATGATGTTGGGATATTTGAAAGCTTGTTATTTCACATATTGTCAGATACACCTATACAGCCAAGGTATTTCAATTCTGTCCTCCCTTCCACACTTACAGTTACCAACATATCTTTTCACATTTGAATCCACAATCCTACACTTAAAAAAAAAAAAAAAAAAAAAAAAAAAAAGTGCCTGACTCATTCCTACCCTTTTGGTGACAGAAGCCCTCCGTGTTATCGATAGGGAAGTTACAGCTAGTTTAAGGAACAGTACACTATAATATGCAGTACATTTACGCAAATTTATCATAGCTGAAACGGTGAATGAATGAATGATGTGTTTAACTAACAGCAGTTTAAGCCTCAAGGACAGATTTTGATCTCACATTGATAATACATCAAAGAAATAATTTCACTCTAAACCGAATTACTCTGTCAGCGAGGAGCAAAAGACAGATATCAAATGAGGCAAGGATGGAAGGAGGAAAAGATCATTTTCCCAGAAGGAAAGGCATAAACACCACAATTGTGCATATATGTGCATAGACATATATACACATACACGTAAGCACAGCCCTTGAGGCTCATAATAAACTGCTACCAAATGAAACCGAGTTCATATTTAATACATAATTTTAAAACAGCTAAAATGGTTTGATGACAAAACTCGAAACATTCTGTAGCATCTTCACAACATTTTTTCTCAAATCTTACAATTTTAACATCAAAATAATTCATATACTTTCTAAAAACATTTCTATTTAGCAAAACTAATGCAGAGATGTGTCCATCCAAAATGTATATATTCTAGAAATGTTATTTAATTAAGCTGCAACAAATTACTAGCATATTTTTCAATATGAAATATTTCTGTATACATCTGTAAATAAATAGATGCCTAAGAATCGTATCAGAATTCAAGCAGAAGGCATTAAAGTTCTTGCATATTTAACTAACATATCCCAATCAATATTAACGATCAATACGCAGTTGCTTACCCATTCATTGTAACCGATTTTGACTAAGTAGGATTAGCTTAATTTGAAAGACAGTTTGAACTGGTAAATGTCTACTACGGAGTGAGTACCCATTAGGAAAAATTACTTAGTTCTTGCCAACAGCTGCTTTGCAGTGACAGCGTTTTTATTCTAGAGTTCATAAACACACACAAAATTAAAGAAACCAAGTTCAATGAAAATATTAACTCACACTAAAAACTGCAGTGTTGAGTTCTGCACATGAGCTTGTAGAAGAGAAAAAGGATATAGCTCAGCTAGTTACATTATTTTAGGAAATAAGGTCAAATACCCTTTAATGGAGGAAAGAATTTTTAAGCTGTTTCTTTTAAGCAATCAGATTTTATGGAGTAATGACTACTGTACACCTGAGAACAGAAACTCGTCCTTGAAAGCTGTAAATCCTGGATCTCAGTGGATAAATATTTAATGGGTTGACTTAAAAAAAAAAATACAACTCTACAAACTTCTTAGGGAAGGTTGATTTGAAAAATAAAGCTCTGTAAGTGGCTCAAGGGCACTTCTCTGTGTTATCAACCATTAACTGCAAAAATGTCTCTCATCTGTTTCAATTAATTGGCTACTGCTCTGCTTTATTAGCTCAAGACAAACACAAAACATCGAGCTCAGGGCTATTTCAGGGAGCGAGTTAACACCTGCTGCCACTGGATCACTAAATTTGGGGTTCCAGCGTCTCAATTCTGAGCACCTCAGTGCAGCACACGCTGAGGGAGGAATTGAGCCAAGGAGCACTGTGTTTCTCCCCCGTGATGCCCATCAGCCAAAGGGAGCAGCACGTTATGGTTACTTCTATATGGAGCTCCGTTCAGTTGTCTTTGCCTGGTCAGAGTAACATGGGTCCTTTGAAAGGTAGAAATAGCATGGAGGAGACAGCTTTAAAACAGGATGATAGAAACAAACCACAGTGGCACAGCTGTATACAGGCATGCAGGTCACACAGACGTGCCCACATCAGCGTATGCTTGCAGACTGCACAGCACAGGGCACACCTAACGCTGCGGAGACACACAACGGGCAGCTCCATAAAAGCAAAGGTTTCCAGCCACATACAAGTGAGGACGGCTGCTCCACACGTACACACTTACGGGATGCAAACTGCTGCTGTCTACAGCGACCGTTTTGTGGCACAGTGTATTAACTAGCATGGAATTCAGGGTAAGTTTTAAGCTGGCTTCATTGTTCTGATGCCCTAATTCACACTGTAACTTTTTTTCACTCATACCGCAGAACCCTCTGCTTTTATGGTTCATCTTTATACTGAAAAAAGAATGCATTTTTCCTTTTTAACCTCAAAGTATCAAAAGGTATAAGCATGCATCTATCCTGCAACACAACTGTCATCAAATGAATATTTACACAATAATATCAGACTTCCTGTGCCAAATTCTAAGAGCAAAACTACAGTATTTCATTGTCTTGTTTTTCCATGCCATTTACGCAAAAAGCTTTGTTTTTTTTTAAGAATGCATTTACTTGCAAATGTGCATCTAAATAGAAATTTTAAGAAGCGTCACTTCATTACTGGCACTAACTAATATTCCCTAAATCACATCTTGTGCCTCTGTCAGGATAGGATAGGAAGACAGGGGCTACATCATAGCTCGTATATTGCATTAGGGCAGTGGATGTCACATTCAGAGCTGCATTAAGTAAGTCCAGCAGGTTGCTACAACTGAGATTACCCGTAAGCACCTCTCCATGATGTATTCAAGGTTCACAAAGCAGCACAGAAGAATCACAATTTGCTTCAGGCTGACGTAGCCACCATTCCTCCGTTCTAAATCTGCAAGTTCTGGGCTGAATTTCTTAGAGACTTTACTCAGCCTCATTCTGACTCAGACATGCAAAAAGACCATGTTTAAACTGACTCCTAACACCCCCAGCCCTGCGCTACTTTGAGACAGTGCAACCTTAGTTTAAACTAAGGATTGAATGAGAGAGGGGAGTAGTAGAAATAGGGGGGAGAAGAGGGAAAGGAGGGATGGAGAGAAGGAAGGAGGGAGAGGGAAGGAAGGCGCAAGGGAGGGAGGGAAGGAGGAAGAGCCCTCTCTGTCTTGAGCCTGGACTGCAGCGTTAACACCAGTTGGAAAGAAAAAAGAGTGCAGACTGAACTCCAGAGAGGTTCCCAGTGATGTCTGGTCGCAAGTGTAACTATGATCCCAGCTTATTTATTTTCTTTATTTTTTATTCTCTCTTTGAGGGGAGCAAGAGATATTTAAATTAAAAGAAATAATAAAAAGGTTCATATGGTATGATGCTGGATCCTTACAGGAGTCAGACTTCAAAAGCAGGAGTGCTGGTAATCAATCTGGTCCTTTTTGAATCTTTTAGGAGGCACAAACGAGGAGAGTCCAGAAGTTTTCCTCAGAACTTAGCACATCAGGCAGAAGGGAAACACGAGCAGAAGCAGATGATATTTAGATATTTTTTCACTGCAAGCAGATATTTATTCTCTGCTTATGTTCAGAGACACCTCATTTGCTTAGGAACCTTCTAAGCCAACAAAGCAGCAGTGGAGGGAAAGCGGAGGTGAGGATTCACCCCCTGCTCTGAGCAGCTAAGCTCAGGGCCTCAGCGGGCAGTCCACCAAGAACAAGAGTCCTCCAGAAGGCCCTTTTGCCAAGGCTCAGCCTAGGTGCTTTCATGGTGAATGAGAGATTCGCCTTTTGCCTGTGACTATGAGGTTCTTAACTTGAAAAACAGAAGTTCACCTCTTAAGTTTGCCCACGTAACTATTCCCCTCCGTGGTGGTTCATGTCCCAAGCTCATGGCATAATTTGATACTACAAGGAAGAGCTCTACTTAACAGCTTCTAAGGATCTTTTTGGGTTTTTTTTTTTTTTTTTTTTTTTTGAATTTGGAGAGGCAAGGAGAGGAACAAGACAAAATGGGTCATATGAATAAAGTTAAAAACTTAAAAACAGGATTTGTAAATATACAATTTGAGTTTCTACCAACTTAACTAGAATCTCTCCACAAGCTAAGAAACTCTTCAAACTTATTCCCCTGAGTTTCAAAGACAGAAGTCTGACTGGCGACTGAAACACAAATACGTGCACATACAGCTGGTAAAAGCCTGATTAGCCACCAGTGCACACAAGACATGGCATTTTCCTGTGGAAGCAAATACTGCACAAAACATAAGAATTACTCATGAGTTTAAAAGCACAACTTCTCCTTACATTAGCCAAATTCAAGATGTTGAAATGGATGACCAGACCGGCCACAACAACACTTTTTCTCAAAGAATCTTTAGTGAACTCCCAAAATGAAGAATCCTAAAATTAGCGAATTAGTGCTTCCAAGCTCTAGCCAAAGCACTAATAAATAAACAAACAAATAAAATCATTCATGCTATAGATGTGCTGAAGTCGAGAGGGAGCTCTTCAGCATCTCATGCAGGTAACAATTCATAATGGGCCAAGCTTAAGTCCTCACTATAAATTTTACAGCCTTGGGAGCAGCGAATAGGTTTTGACATGAATGTTTTATGATTCTTTTTTAACTGGTAGAGACACATGAGTAGGAAAGAACTCCACATAACTAAGATGACAGATTTGTACAGTTTACAGCAAAATGTTTTGATCATTGAAATGGACTGTAATCAATGAGCAACTCAATACGCAGGTCTTGGCCATTTAAGAACACAGTAAATACTCTGATAGACACAGAAATCACCTGAAAAAGTGGGAGATTTCTAAGACAATTTTTGAGAGAGCTGCCCTACTGTTTCCTGGATTTCATCAACCAATAAAAAGATATGCAACCAGAGGGGTGTAGGGCTAAAACTACAATTGCTACAGTCCTAGCAAAAGTTTTTAAGACCCTGTAGGAGTACTAGGCAATTATATCTGCTCTCTGCTCCTTGAGGATATATATTCTGATGCAAACATTTTAGTATTTACATTAGTCCATTATTTTATTTAAATTCTCTCAAATTTAAGCAGCTTTTAGTAGAAGCACTTAGAATAACTGTTGTTTTAAAGACCAATATGTTATAGTACTAAATCTTAAAAATATATAAGGGTGTAGAAACAGAAACCATCTCTGGTAACAGGGCTTACAGAAATTGGTCTTGAATTGTTCCAGTTATTCAGCCTGTGCTTTTACTGAGCACATACCAGTACAAACAATAAAAAAGGCAATAAAATCAGTTAAAAATTAAAATGACAGTCAACAAAGTCAGAAAAACACGGCAAAGTTTCCACAGAGGGAATAATATACATAAGGATACACAGTTCAGGTGGAATTGCCTGCAGTCGTTAATTACATTGAACACATTTATATAACACAAACACATTAAATTGAACACTGAGTCAACAAAAAAAATCCCCACTTTTGCCTCAAAATTTGCTTGCTCTGGAGAGGAGAGAGAGGGAAAGGAGGCAAGGGGAGAAGAGGGAGGTAACGGTTACGTTCCAAGTTCTGCCATCCTTATCCCCCTATGCAAGAATTAAATATTTAAAGTCACAGTCTAGCAAATGCAAAATTTATTTCAACTGTACATAACAGATGTCCTTTGTATAGAAAACAAAACACTGAGTTGATATATGCAACCACAAACAATAGGCATACTGTACAGTACAATGCAACATTCAGATATACATCCATTTTGTGGTTTCAAAAGGCAGGCGCCTACTAAAGATGGCTTCTCCCATTCACAAATGAAGTTCACAATATAGATCATTTTCTTCTATGTCTCACGCCACTATATACACACATTACTGTGTTTTGGCAAGGTTATGCAAAACACCCAATTAATACAGATCGGTTTGGGCTTATGGCAAGTACTAGTTTTATGGAAACACTGGATAAGCCACGTGAAGAGGGGCTGACAATGGCTTGAACCTACCTTCTCATTGAGGCTCTCCATCCTTGCAGTATTAACTGTACACGTGTATTTTACAGAATTGCATAAACATCAGGTACTAGTGTTACCAGGACTAGAGTTCCACAAAAATAGAAACACGGACCCTTTGGACTGAATACCACCATCTCCACACTTACATTTTTTTTTTAAGCGTGTTGCATTAATACTCCTCATCAGTTCACAATAGCTCATGGCCTGTAACACTGAAGGCAGCAAATGATTTCAACTGTGCAGTGATGTTAATATGAAAGATCGTAATTATGTGACTCAAATGCTACAATAATTAATGGTGGTAAACTGTCAAAGCTTTGGTGCATAGAAAGTCAATAAAATCTTCAGATCTGGGTAACAAAACATTCTGCGTGATAAGGAAAGTTCCAGTGCAGCAACTGTATTTCAAACTCATATTTACACTATATAACATATAACAGACATGAAAGAACTATCGTTTATCCAATGCAGAACAGATTAGTTAACTAGAACACCACAGCTTAAGAAATGGGAAAAAAAGCAATCCATACTTTTCATATAATTTAGAACAAATACTCCTGACTCAAAGGAAAAGCAAAGTGGCTTACAGATGCACAGTGGAATGGCATGGGGCACACAGACTTATTTCAGCTCTCTAACCAAGACTCCTCCGGTTCAAATAAAACTAAATACACGTAAGTTCCTCATCATTAAGTTAATAAACGACCTTTTTTTTTTTTCTCTTCCTCATGTACCCCTGAAAATTCTCTTCAGTGACCAATGTGGCTTCTGTTAGTCCAATTTGCAAATACAAATAACAGTAAGAGAGGGTAAAACAGGTGACCAAACAATGCAAGACCGAATGTAAATCTACAGACAGCAACTACTTGGAAATAGCTTCCTCCATGCCAATAACCTTCGGGAACCATTCGTGTCTAGCAATTATTCACTTTCTGCTCAAGTTAACTGCAGAAATTGATTAATAATAATTAAATTAATAATTATTATTTAATTATTGTAAACTTTTGGAGAGTGTGATCAAGTTCCCAGGCAGCAGTCAATTGCACCATGATTACTCTGGGCTTGTTCATGCACTAATACTCGCTTTTCATCCCTATTGGAAAGGGGGTTAGGGAATTGCAGCCAGGCATCCTGGTGACAATGAGAACTGCTGCTGCCCTTTTAGCACAGGCTTTTCCCTAATGCTAGTGAATTAGAAAATCTTTCATCTTTGTTTCAGTTCCAATTGTGCCATCCACGAGGCAGACCCCATGCTTGGCCCCACGCTTGGCCCAGGTGCAGGTCCTAGACCTTCAGCTGGGAATGAGGTGTCACAGCTCTCTGCAAAACTGTAAAGAAAGGGTCGTTGCTGAAAACCAACCTGCTCACGGGAGAAGTTACAAGACAAAATCCATCACGGACATGCTCCAAATAGGAAAAAACGAAAGCCAAGCACTCTATTCTTGAGAGCTTCACATGGACCAAGTTGAGCACATCTGGTCACACCTGTACCTAGAGCTTCACATGCTGAACCCTCAAGCTTTCTTCTGGGGAACTACTTCCATCTTGTCTTTTCAAGAGGAACAGTCAACTGATAGTTGACAGCTCTGCATTTTAACAGGCAAGTAAGCACCTAAATCTGCTTTCTACCGCACCATCACATACAGTAAAGTGACAGTATGACCGTAAGTAACATGAGATTTCCAAAACACTGCATGTAATGAGCATGGGCTGCCAGGTTTTCATGGTAACTGCCAGACTGGGAGTGAGGGGAAGCAGTGCAATCCTTCATATAAATGTCTAAGCAATGAGGAAAAGGCAGCAGTATAAAAACGGAAATTTTCATGGATTAGTATATGTTCTTCCAAACAAGTGGGACAGATATGCGAATATCTGAATGATTTTACATTTCTTGTACTGCTTGCTTTTCAATCAGATTTCTCTTACTCTACCAGCTTTGTAATTTGCTAATAATATATAGAAAATTCAACCACTAAGGCTAAAGTATTTCCATATTGCTGGCACTTGGCTCACAGACCAGTATGGTTTCAGTACAAAATACAAAAACGTGCTGTATCCAAAAGAAACACAAAAAAAAAGAAGAAAGGACCTGTTGCTACACTGACCAAGTCAAGAAAAACAGACCATTCAGAGCTACATATTAATGTCAGTCACTTAAAAAACCCTCAATACCATCCTTAACAGGATATACACTCTTTAAAATGACTTATTGGTATGTGTATTAAATTGGCAATAGAGCCTTCCACCAGGTATAACTCAAGTGTCAGAAGCTCCCTCAGAAGTTGTTAAAATATCACATTAAAGAGACAAGGAACAGCAAGAAAACATCTAAGAAAAGCAGGCTGTGATACAACAAGCATTTGTTAAGAAAAAAGCTCAGAAGTGCATTAGTTCTGGTGAGAGATATATGAGCAACAGCTCTTACGAGATGTAGACCCCATTCTGTAACTATGGGCTGTCCATATACTGTCATAGTCAGAGTCTTCTGAGAGGTCTGAAGGCTCCAAACGAGAAAGGCTACTGCGACGACCCAAGGAGTCTAGACTTGATTGGTCATCATCAGCCAAGACGTGATTATGCATCAGGTCAGTGCCTTGCCATGCTAAGGATGTATGGGTGAAATGAGATGGCGGATGTGGATAGGCAGAGGTGGGATGAGGAGGAGAACGGAAGGAAAAGCCACAACCAAACACATGAAACAAAAGCAAAAGGTGATGGGAAGAGAAGGAAAAGAGAAAATATTGTTAAAAAGGCACCAAAGCTTTTTTTTCTTTTTTTTCTTTTTTTTTTTTTTTTTTGGTTGGGCTTTAGGTATAAATTACATTCATCACATAATAACTTTTGAATTTTTATAACACAATTTTTGAAGTTGTGGTTAAGTTTTGAAGAACCCTCAGTTGAGAATTCCAAATAAGCAAAATCTTTTTTGAGGACAGATCTTTTTCTTTGGAAGGGGGAGGTTTGGTTCTTTTCAAATATGGAGTCACCCCTGGTCTGGGGGAATATGGATTGGGACAGATCAAGGAGCACATTGGGCCGTCCCAATGCAGCACGGGCATGAAAAGCAGCAGCACTTTCCCCGCCCCACGGCTCGCTGCTAGTTCCCCCCCTCGCAATGGAGCAGCCATTTCCAGAGCTGCTGGGTGAACCAGATCAGGGACCAATTTCCAAGGAAGATTAACCCTTCCAAAGCTCTCTGAGGGCAGCAGTCTCCCCACCAGCTCACAACACATCCACGGAAGTGCAGGTGTCAGCATTATAGAGGAAGAAATACAGGAGAAAATAACCAAGGGTTTAGAGGCGTTCTCATGCAGAGCAGGGCTGCTCATTTTTTTAAATCTTAAAATCTTTAAAAACTTTTAAATCTCACTCAAAGGGGCAGGTTCATTACAGGCTCTTCTGTACCTGCTCCCACAGTTAGTTGTTTAAACAAGTAACTGATCTCATTGAAAAGGGGCTAAAGTCACCCCAGTCAGACTCCCTTCTATGACCACACTCCCCTGTTTCCAAAGGGCTCTGTCTAAATCTACCTTTCCCATTAAGAGCTTTGAGGTGTCTCGGGGAGTGCACAAAAGCAGCACAAGCCACTTCTTCCTTCTACTGCTGCTTTACCCCCTGCTCCTCCCTCCAGAGGCCTGGCACTACCTGGGAAGTGTTTATGCATTTTCCCTCCAGTGAAGGCTTAAGATCTGTTTCAGCATATGGCAGCTTGTAACCCCTTACACACTCCTCAGGTATATAAACTCAAATGTATTGAGTTTAGAAGCAGGAGGAGAGGAAGCTCTCCTCTCTTTTTTCACCCCTGTCTCTCCAAATTAAACAGCAGAACTGCCAGTTCAGTGCTATGAAGGACAGGCAGAACATGGAAACAAAGGTAAGGGAGGAGTATATAAAAAAAAGTGACATTTTTTCCTGTATGTCTGCAAATTAGTTAGCTCTATCCTTTTGTACCAACTTCTGGAAATGATTTAGTTCTGTTCTTCTGTACCAAAAACACAGAAGCAACCCCAGCAGGGAAGTGAGTGACTCTTTCCACCTCCATCTGCAGCTACAAATGGATCTTCTGATACTCGAGGTCTTAGATGCCAACCCTACTGTTCCCAAAGAGAGCAGCCGTGCGCTTCAGCTATAAATTCATTGTTTCTTGCTGCAATTAAGTGCAAATAAAAGCTGTTGACTTCTGATGTATGCAATGACATCTATTGCACTATGTATATTTTTTAAATATACATAGAAAGGAAAAATAGGCAAAAAAAAGCAAAAAAGAACATCCATTATGTGACCGCACACACAAATTGTGCAAGTGCAAATGTTTCCCCAACCATTTCTTGTCACAATAACCCTGAAAATAATGAACAGAGCACAACTGCAACATTTTAAACAGCAATAGTCTCAATGAATTTTGCTTGGAGTAACAGCATATGTTCAGAAGTTTGAACACACTCACTTCCTATTATCAAATTAAACACATTAGGGTAATGGCTGTAAGGCTAAAAAATACATATTAAGATTAATCAAAAATGATCTAATAGGAGCCAATTTGCAAAACAGATTTATCACCTTGGAGACCAACATTTTGTCTAGGAAAAATTAAAATGAAGGTTTTTGCTGTTACGTGTTTCCAAAACCTAAACATAAAAAAAAAAAAAAGAAAAAAATCAGAGCAATGCAGTCCACCCCTTCATATATGAGGCTGCATTCCAATTTTTAAGTACATAGGAATAGAAACCAGCTGGATATTCAAGGTGATAAAGCTAAATGAACATGTGTAAGGAGAAATCTATGAACAAATTCTGCTGCTGCACTTTGAGCCTTCCCAGCGTCCAGCAGAAAGAGTTTTTGCTTGGAAGCAAAATAGGCACAGAACTCTCTGCTGGAAATAAGTGACTAATACAGCAAATTTAAACACTTGTTGTGGACAAGAAGTTAAAATGTCCAGTCTTCTAATTCTAGCTAATGGCAAAACCAGTCTAGTACTTCGGGGTCATTATATTGGGTTCCAAGCACATGGGAACTAAATCCTTATTAGGTAACGTCAAAACGGGGCAAATCTGAACAAGCCCAACAGCGTTTTCTGTGTCCTCGTGTAAATGGAACAAATGCTGGTGGGCTCCCCTGCTTTGTGCAATGTGTTACTCGAAATACAGAGGAGCTCCACACACCAAACTTACTTCGGATTAAATGAAGTAGGATCTCAAAGGCATGGTACTGGCTTTCAATGAGCTAAATACCAATCTGAGAAACTAAAAATGGCTTTAAGCAACAGGAGGCCCAGGGGAAGAGTTTCTCCTGCAATTATATTACGATATAAAATTTGTCATTGATACTAAAAACAGATAGTGACAAGAGAAGAAATATCTATGGGTCTAGGTTACTTTTCCATATCAGAAGTCTTTGCTGGACAGAGTCAAACAAGGCAAATATTTACTTCTCCAAAATTATACGCGACTCTCCATTTCTCTTCTCTACTTACCAGCTCTCAACATTTACCAAAAATCATACTGAGCAACTGTCATACTCAGTCCAGACACCTGACACCTCTGCTTTTTTGATGAAGGTTACGCACAGCTTGGAATCATGACTAGTAACACATCTTGTAACAAAACAAACAGAAACAAACAACAGCAGCAACAAAAAAACACAGAAATGAAAAAATAAACAAACAAAAACAACTCCTTCCTCTTTCCTCCCCCCAAAAAAAACCCAAGAATCTGACAGAATTATAGTCTCTGACACTGGAACTTGGCTGACATTGAACAAGAAACAGAGTGCTATGTCCAGGCCCACTTTATTGCCTGCAAAGGCCAGAGACCTTTGGCCAGAGACACCATTCTTCTCTCTTTTTTTTTTTTTCCTTTTCCTTTTTATTTTTAAGAATCAAATTTGTGTTTCATTTAGCTATTTCAGCACTTCAGAACTTACTTGAATTTAGTGTTTGACGTGTTTTGGCACTTGTGCAATAGGCTTCAATGACTTTAAGAATTTGTGCGTCTTCTTCTAAAGCAGCTGTACCTAGAACCAATGAAAAAAGGAAATGAACGATTAAAAAGAAAAGAGAACACTAAGGTGAACTTTTCTAATAAAGTTAAATCACTTTTCAAGGCTAAATACTACATACAAAAGATGAGACCAAAATTCAGCCTAAACCAACCTTGAAAAATTCTCTCAGTCACCTTTCAATGCGCAGAAGGTTTATATTAAGTTTCAAAAGACAAAGTATTACTACAAAATTTTAAAAAGAAAAAAAAATCAGAGAAATTGCTCATATATATTGCTCATATATAATTGCTCACATATTGCTCATATAATTGCTCAGTTTAAGAAATTTAAGAGACTCAGATACTTCAAAATATAGGTTATTTTTCTTTCAAGACAGGAAAAATAATCAGATTTGTTGTCTTTGTTCTTTGTGTGGCATACTTACAGTAGCAAGACAAAAATTTCACCTGTCTCCTCGATTTATAAGTGCACTCAGGAGAAATACCCCGCTCATCCAGGTTTACCTGTTGCAAGACTGACTAATGCCTCCCCGCGAGGATCCCTGGTGATTAAGAGATGGTACCTAGCAAAAACACAGAACTACTACCAACATGCCAAAGTTTGCTAGTACTTCAGTGGAAAATGTTTACAAGCCCAAAAATTGGAGAAGTGTGAACAAAGTCCAGCATAGAACAAGGGTTTCTAATTACTGACAGAGTGGGGAAAAAAGTGAATGTCAAGAATCATTCAAGTACTTTGAATTAATAAAATTCTTCGCTATAGAGCCACAAAAAAAGCATTTTCAAGAAAAGTCACTTTATACATGAAAATATTGAAAGGTGATATTTTAAAGCTGATGAAGGCAGAAGGCCAGCAAAGCTGTCAGCTAAATAACTGCAGCTGCTCCCTCTCCCTGCATCTTCCAGGAGCTGACGTGAGAACTGAACTGAAACTGACTGAGGTACTTCCATTATCCCTAAAAAGATCCCGGCTAGTAAGAACAGAAAAAAATCAACAATGTTTTTCAACTATTACAGCCATTATGAGGGAGAGAAATTCACTGGTTACAGGTGCATTGCAAGGATTAATCATATCATGAAACTAAGCTGACGCTTGAGATTAGCAGTTACTTTGCAAATGTTACGTGTAAGGCTTTTTCCCCTCTACTTTTGGTTCTTATGCACTTAGATGACAAAGCTGCTATTTACAAACTAACTTCCTGGGGTGCAAAAAAGTGGAAATAGAAATGAGTCTTAAGATACAAAGTCCTTTCTTCCCTAAGCTCTCCTATAACTGGCACATCCTGTATTCGAGCGCAATTTCTGTAAACGTATTTTAAATTGTTCCATCTCTTGGTGGATCCCATAGGTGGCAACAACAAAACAGTTACTAAAAATAATTTAACATTAGGGTGCTTAAAAGAGTGGCATTTAGGTTCTCTACTTCTTAAAAATGAAGCATTTCATAAGCTGAAATTGCAAATTTAAAAACAAAAAGTGGCCTATTATATTATGCACATTTTTCCAAAAGACTATTAATATAAATAAATCAGTATGGATCTAAAATTTGCTCAGGTAAAACTGACACAGCCATTTTTACTGTCTTTTTTTCACTGTCATTTTAAAGACAAAGCTGCTGATGTATTGCTTTTACCTATTGTACAGGAGACTAATGAGCACATCCCTTTTCCAAATGCTACCTTCTACAGTCAGGAGGAAGACCAGAATAGAAAAAACATCTCCTATTATATATTATGGAAAGCCCAAGCCTCTCTTGGCTATAAAGATTCTTTTTTAAGAGACTAGTTAAATTTAAACAAGGACATTTCTTACTTGACCAATCCACAGTGAATCCTTTGAGGATGCAGAAGAGAATCAAGTTTTTTAAAAAAACCATTCTTAAAATCTGCAAAGAATCACTTTATATATTGCTAGTCAGATGACACTAACTGCCTGCAAGAGGTTTCTTAAATATTTGCAAAACTTTGTCCCAAAAAACCATCAAACAAACAAACCCTCACAACTTCACCCTGATATTCACCCTGTAAATAAGTGCCATAGTCCATTTACAGGTACTGTCCAAATCTTCAAATAGACAATTAGCACCCATGCAAGGCTTCAGTATTGGAGCTCTTGTTGCTATCTAAGCTCCCATGGACATTTTTAAGTAGCAGTAACGGATCTTTAATTCCTAGATTCCAAACACACTTTTAGTTTCCCTTCAGCCAGCAGGCAACCTGCACACACAATTAGCACTTCAGGCTGCACAGAAACCGCACCGAGAACACAACGAGGCAGCTTCAAATCATTATATATCATGTATTAAGGGGATTGTTAGGATGGACTTAATATATAGTAGAACATATATCACCTATTTGCTGCTGCTGCCAAGCCTGGGATCTTCTCCCCCATGTCAATGATGAGCAACAAGCGAGCAAAGGGCATCTCCTGCAGGCTGCCTGACACGCGGTGCACGTCTCCCGCGAGGGGCTTGCTGGGCACGAGCCGTCCTGCAAGCGTCACGAAAGCCACCGTCCCGGGGCCCCTGCTCTGGGGGTCCCTGCTCCAGCAGGGAGGTTGCACTAGATGATCTCTAGAGCTCCCTTCCAACCTCAACCATTCCGGGATTCTGTGGAAATGGAGCCCACCGGCCGAACTGGGGCCGCCCGCGCAGCCAGGGCCTGGCGTCGCTCCGCATGCGAGATTCCCAGTACAGCAGAAGGGTCTCCAGCCCCAGGTTAAGCACCAGTGCAGCAGGAAAAGCTTTTCCCCCCAACCCTGCATGAAGGGATCAGACCCAATGCTCACAATAATGTTTCATGCACTCGAAACACTCAAGAAGCACAGCCTCAGTTTTAAGAAGCTCATGAGCAAAGGCCAGACATGTAAAGGCAGAAGCTGCAGTAAAAGACTACAGCCTTCAGATACAAATACTGTGAAAAAGAAGTTGTTATTTTTAACACCCTGCCTTGTACTGACAAGTATTTGGATTATGCACTCGCACAGATTTACAAGGCAGATTTGGAACTAAACCAGCAATGAAATAAACAGTGTTTGCTGCATAATGTTAGAACTCTTCGCTGCCTCAAATTGCCCAACACACAGATTTTGACCCATATATACATATTCTGTACTTGTATCAGTTTCTCTTGGCTTAATGTTTTTAAGACTAGAGGCAGCCAAAAGCTCTGCAACCTTTTCTGCCAGAGATGCCAGCCTTATTTCTAGGGACGGAGAGCGGGTATTGGATCTGAAAAGCCTGACCTTGGAAGCAACTAGTCTTTGAACCAGCAGCTATACCCAGCTTTCCAAAACCCAGCTCAGTGGAAGCTCCTACCAGAATTAATTCAAGAACACGGCTATTAAATACCCTATAAAAGTAGGAGAGTATTTTTAACCTCCAGCTTGCTGTTTACAGTATTAAAAGGTAGTTTTGATATTAGTGAGCTTTGAATGGCTCCGTAGTCAGTCTTGCTTCCTTCTGTAGCAAGCAGATAGAAACAGGGACTTCAGAGGCACGCAGAACCTGACCTAGCTGAATTGTTACTTCTGGATATAAATTGTGCTGTAGAAGCTTCTGTTTCTCTGCACTGACTACAAATGTGCCTGAAATTACTAGTTCACACACAGATATGTGCAAAGAGAGGATATGAGGCCCACCAAGACTGATAATATCAAAAATAGTTACTTCCTTGCAGGAGGAATACTATGATCAGAGGTGGCAGCAACTAAGCAAGTTTCTCAAAATAACTAAGGTCATTAATGTTATACTTGCTACCTTGCTAATAAAAAGCAACAAAAGGCTGGGAGAGCTTCCGAAACTTTTTCAATTAGAAATTAACTCATCCCATCCGGATAAGTGCCTAGAATGAGCAAAACAAACTGCCCTCTGAAGGTGCCTACCTCTCTCCACTGACAGGAGAGAGGAGACCAGGTGACTTGCTCGGACTGGACATCCAACTTCCACAGAGTTTCAACAGACATTAATTCCCAGCCTATGAACTACGCAGACATTTGCTCAGTCTCTCTTACTTTTTCTCAGTGCAAACTCTTCATCGGACGGCTTCCGCTCCGGCTTGCGTTTGGGAAGCAGCTTTTTCATGGTTTTAGGGCTTTTACTGAGATCCTGTGGGGAGGAGAATAAAAAACAGGAGAGTAGAGCTTCTTCACAGCGTTTCAAGAATTCAACTTTTAAGATGCATACAGTATTTACTAATTGAATATATATTAACAGCACCAAAATTCAATCTACTAATATTTTAGGCCACCAGGTCTGCCTGCACTGGCTCATTTCCTCTCTAGTCCCTCTCCAACTATATACATACAAAGTTGCATATTTTATCTGATCCTATTAGCAGAAATGTATAGAAGAGCTGCTGCAAAAGCATGCAGGCTGTCTGGGAGCTATAGCAAAGCACAAAGGCAGCTAAACATTAGCCCAGTATTTTTCTTGACTTTTGAAGGCACAGCCCATTTGATTTGCCTATTCAGAAGCAGTTAAAAAAAAAAAAAAAAAAAAAAAAAAATAACAAAAAAAGAATACCTGGCAGAAAGAAAA
>JAVCKT010032839.1:0-14592 GCA_032273925.1 Rhynchotus rufescens
TTTATAACAGCCTTGCTTCAGGGTTTTTTCTAGGCTAAGCTTCTGCAGGTTTCCCAGGTCTCATTGACAGCCAGGTGCTTGCTTTTATTGGCTTCTTTGAAGATCCCTGTTGAAATGAATAGGCAAATCTTAGCTCTAAATGACAGCCAGATATTGTCAGTGGGTTATAAAGTTACTGCAAGATCTGGGAAGCAGACCAAGACTTGAATTTTGACCGTAGGTCCTGCCATGGTGCCTGATTCAGGTCAGGATTTGGTGCCTCATTCCTCATTTGCTTCAGCTGTGAGAAAAATCTGCTGCATACCCTTTTCTTGTTTGTGCTGGCTAAGCTGTGCTGGCTTTTCAACAGAAGGCTTGGGGGATATAGTTATTGATACCACGTAGTGATTAGGTAACTGTACACAGAGATTTAGCTAAGCAAAGATGATTTTAGTTAGGCAATTGTAGTGTATGTGTGCACATGGATCAGCCAGTCACGTTTTGTTTTCAATACACTGCAACAAACAGTGACATAAAGATTTGCTCATATGAGCCCCACTTAGCTCATGTTTATAAGTATAAAGTCATGGATATGATGCCTGGCAAAGCTATGGCATATTAATTGTAACAAATCAGACTTAGACCATACTTGCCATGTGATAGCAAGAAATGTTGTATATTAGCTATTTTTCAGATGATCCTCAAGAACCTGCAACCTCTAACTTGAAGCAGAACAGAGATTTGTAGGGTTATTTCTGGCATGAACACATATATCAAAGCAAACTGAGTTGTAAGAGAGGTTTCCACAGAACGCTCTCCCAGAGCGTGGGAACCGTTCAGTGCACACGCTACCGCACCATTAGTCACCGAGCAAGGAACTCGTGTTTGCATAAACTTAGGTCCTTTACAGAATAAAGCTATGTGTTCCATAGTAATGCACTTCTCTGTGGATGTGCTCTGTCCGAGGCGTGCGGGTTTGATGCTCGCTGGCCCTTGGGGAGCGTGAGTCACCCTTGCGCGCTGGCCAAGCGTGCAGGCAGGCAGACTAATTAGAGGTGCCCCGCGCTCCTGCTGCCGCAGCCTGACAGATCCAACCTTACTGAGCTCGTTTGGCAGGGCCCTTAAATGTATAAAGCCCCAGAACTCAGGGCCAGAGATGTCACGTTTGTTCTCTGCGTTGAGAACTGTTCTCTGACAATACCTACCGACCACGCTGTTTGGAGCCTTCTAGGTACTACCGGGTTATACAGTGCCTGGATGATAAAAAAGGGTTTGTACGGTGTGGGATGGGAATTACTCAGGCATGTTATTAATATAGCGTGTACTTTTAAGCTAATTGTATTCCACCAGGAATGACAGGCTGAAACGGATGCTTTAGAAGCAGGCCTGGCGTTCTCCCCAAATGATTATTCTTTCTTCATGCTTGAAAACGAATGAAGAATCGTTCTTTGCTTGCTTTTTGAAATAAACCTTTTGTTTCTTTTTCAAGCATGCAGATATCTTGGAGCAGCCAAATTTATACAAATTTCCCTCAGCACAAGCATATATGATAGTCCTAGTGTAATTTTATGCTAAAAAATGAAATATTATTGTAGAGGACTACATCACTGGAGTAGTTCCAGTTAATAGTGATCAAGTGTGATCTTCTCTGCTTTTGTTGAAATGACAATGGATTTGCACTTTGACATGAGAGCAGATATATATGTAAAATATATATATTTTATATATATATATAAAGATTGTAGGCCATCTATTTTAAAACATGCCAGCTTCCTTGGAAACAGTGATTCAGTAATCTCTCTGCCCTCCTGGATATCTCATATTCTGGGCTTTCAGAAGGGCTTTATCTTTAGCCCTTCACTCTAGAGGAATCAGTTACAGCTGGTAGCAATGCTAGTCTGTCTTAGTGTCTCTGGCCATCTGCTATTTCCAGATTGCTTCTGCAGCTGAGGGCAAAGGAAAACGGGTCTGCACACCCATATCTCTGCTTCATCTGTGTACTCAGAGAGACAGCCAAAGACTGACTCTAGCTTTGCTTGCAGTTTTCTCTCCCTTTCATATCTGATATTTAAAAACTTCATTACATTCTTTTTCTTTCTCTTTTACTGATTAAGAACTCTTCCTGCATCTCTGTGTGAGCATTTTCTCTTCCAGGTGCCAAGCTTCAAAACTTTCCTGTCTTAATCCCTGTTTGTGAACATCCCTCTGAGCTCTGCCTTTGCCTAGCATTCCTTCCTACTTGGTGTCTTTCTGGTTACTTCATCTTCCATTTCAGAACTGTCACCACTTTTATTCTTTCCACACGGTTCTGTTTTCTATCCTTTTACTTCTCCATATTTCCATCCAACAGATGTGTCTTCAATTTCACTTGTTTGTAGCTTATGGAGTGCAAAATCCTTACCACGTAGTTACTCACAGGATGAAGAGGCACGGCTAGGAAGAGATTTCAGTTGGTCGAATCTTGTTGCTCACAGTGATATTACCAACTGCATTTGAGAGCATCTGTGGAATACGATGGGCTGTATGTGCCAAAGTTGGGAATCTTCCAAAGCAACTGAATTAGAAAGCAGGCAGCTTGCTTTCTTCCCTGCCCGGAAAAAAAGCTTCCAGCTTGGAAGGCATTCTAGGTCACTTGATTAGAGCCGTCCCTCAGCCTGACATGAGCACGGTGCCGTAGGAGCCTTGGCTGGGATGCTCCAGCGGAGCGCCCGTTCCACCCAGTCCTTCGCACTTGCCACGGCTTCTGGAAGAACTTTCCAGTCTTGCATCTCCTCTGAGCGTAATGTTACGAAACAGAAAACTAGAATTAAAAAAAGGAGAAGCTAATGACACGATTATGTATTCAGCAAAGACAGTCAGGAGTGAGTCGTGTTACATTTATCTTGACAAATTGTGCTGCTCCTTCTCCTCTTCACATGGCGATCACAAGACTCTGAGGCCAGGCTGCCAATAGTCTTCTGTGCCTTATTAACAGATGCCTGAGGAATAGTTAGAAAGTTGTCTTTATTTTTGAAAGCCTAAGTATGGTGAAAATATTTTTTTGTAAAGCATGTAGTGTTGTGTTGAAGTTGGGTAACACAATTCAGCAAAAGGATTCTCTGTAGAATTTTATTACAAATTCTCCATATAGATTTTTTTTCTCCTGTCTCTGCCTCTTCTCCTTTTCTCCCTGTGTAGTCTTTATCACAGATGTACCCAGATGTTTTCAAAAATATATCAGATTCTCAGCTCCAGGTTTATCTGCCTTCTGTTTGTGTTATTCGTATTCTTTGAAAGGACAACATTTACTCTCAGGAAGGGTTGAAGAAAGAAAGAAGGGAGGAAAATGAGTTTGTGCTTTCAGTGAGCCCATGTTGAAAGTTCGGAATTTTATAATCTCTATCTGTTCTGTATAATATTTGCTATGAAAAACGCCTGTAGTAAATCTGTACACCGCACCAGGACAGCTAACTGTTCTTTTTCTTGCTTCCTGCTACCTTTTTTGCACTCCATTTTCTTGTGGCTGGTGATTCCAAATCCATCTCCCCCTCTTTCTTTTTTTCTGACTCACTTGAATAGATTTCTTTTGACCAATGTATGAGGCACTTATGCTCCTGCACATCTTCTTCTGCTCGTTGTTGGCAAGAGAACACACGTCCAAATTCTAAAGAAGCCACTGATGTCTTGGCTGAAGAATAGTAAAATGTATTGAAGGGTGATAAAATGGATAAAAATGTCACAGGAATCATCCAAGATTATTTTTAATATATAAAATATATATGTTTATTTTTTAATATATTTTCAGACATATATTATAAAGTATAGATATAATAGCTATAAATATATTTAGAAATGATAGTTAGCTGTTTTGTGTTGTAATTTTTCCAGTGGTAATTTTGTGTTGTAATTTTAATGTTTGGATTTCTACATAGATAGAAGTACGTGAAATGACCTGTCTGGACTTTTTATGTATACACTTTATTGCTCATCACACTGGCATCTCAACACCCCACAGATCATCAACTGCAACAGAAAAATAGATCTCTCCCATTCTTTTTTTTTAATTATTTTTATTTCATTCTTTTTTTTTTTATTTTTCATCCTTTTCCTACTTATAGATTATAAGGAACAACTGGCTTGCTGTTATAAAAAAGAATTTCCAGGCACAAAAAAAAAAAAAAGATGTTGTGCAGAAGTTACCTGTATATAGGGGGCTGTGCAGTGGGGTGACATCTTCAAGCTTGGGGTCAAAGCGGGTTGGAAGTATTACCTACAGATTCTTCATTTATACAAACCAGTATATCCCCTAGTCATAATCTCTGGTCAGTCTGTATTCTCTATGATGAATCCTGATCAAGGGATTTCCTTTCTGGGATTTCTGGTTGTCTGAGATTAGAAAAGTGGGTTTTTCCACTATGAAGTATCCTTCAAAGCCAGGGGAATTGAAGCAAAAGCTAGTCCTAATCCTAAGAACTAGGTGCTCATACAGTTTGCCACCAAAACAAGAGAAATCTAAGCAGCAATTACAGCATATTTTGTTCTTAGCATGTGTTATATGCAAAAACCGGGAGTGTAGCTGATTTTTGTTTAATCTGGTATTCAGACACAAGGCTTTGCCATCCTAATTCATAAATGGAATAAAAAGAGACTAGTTTTTTTATGCTTACTGTAATTTTAACTGTAAGCCTTTTGGAAAAATATCTTTTAGAGAAAATAATCAACTGATTATGGTTTTAAAAAATGTATTTGCAGATATTTTCCTTGATCCTCTTGTTGTGATCTGCCCATTTACAGTGACAAATCGGAACTTTACCCAACATACTAAATGAGGACGTTAGATCTGTCAGTTCTTGAATAACTTTTCTGCTTAGGGTTGGTATTTTTGTAGCATGACTACTAAAGATCCTTTGCATGCCTGGCTTCTCTTACACAGTGTTTGCCATTCAGCTGTAGAACAGAAAATACAGCTCTTCATTACACTGGTTGCTGAAAGCTTAGGGGGATCCACTAAAATCACGGCTACTTGGAAGCCCATTGCAGCAGAAAGGGCTGTAACTGGCTCTTTGGAAAATGGCATATTCAGCTTCAACACAAAGGTGCCAACATTTCCCACTTTCCCTAACTTTGTGCTTCCTGTTCCCATGGAAACAAGTGGCGGATTGACACAAATATGGTAACAGACTTGCTTGCAAGTAACTGTGTATTATAAAATAAGATCTTCACTCATTCACTGGTTCTGTAGATTTTGGGTTTAGTTTTCTTAACCAAATTCTGGCTTTATGCTAAATGCGGACATTTTTAGAATCTACTTCGGGACTTACCCAAAAGTTCATACCTTAACGTTCATACATTGTTCTATTTTTGAAATTCTGCAATATCAGATATAAATGGAGATAGTTGGTGCACGTTCCTGTTTTCAGATTGCAGTTCTGTGTAAGACACCAACCTGCCTGAGAATGAATTAAAGTGCTGGAATGCTTTAGCATGGTGCTGTAGAGCACGAGTCTGATTTATTGAGCTTATTAAGCTGAGTACTTCACTAGGTGGAACAAAAGGCAGACCTTTCCCAAAAGGTGAATTTCAGATTAAAAATCAGTGATGCAGACAGGGAAATTGAGAAACTCAACAAAACAGGGGGAAAAAAACAGTGGCCAACCTTGCGAGGCAATAGTCTCAATGCAGTAGCCGAACTGTTCTCAAGTTTTCATAGTGATCAGAGAGAAGATCAAGTATTTGTGGATATTTGTGAGATGCTCTTCGTACTTCAAAAGAGAAGAGTGAAGTGATTTGCATGGCACCACGTAGAAAATAAAGGTGAAAACGTGGGATAACTTGTAGCCTTTCAGGCTCCCTGTTTTGTGTCCTGTTCACTGTAAGAGATCTTCAGTTTCTCTGAGCATTTTCATAGCTAATAGGAAAGAAAAAGGAAAGAAAATCACAGAAATATATCTTTTAAATAACTTGATCAACATTTTTAAAACAAAATGAAATAAAATTCTTTGCTTTTGTAGGATTTTGACTTCAACAATGAGCTGAAAATGAATGTGTTAAATTTGCTGGAGGAAGTTTTGAGAGACCCAGACCTTCTACCACAAGAAAGGAAAGCTACAGCAAATATTTTGAGGTAAATAGATTTCCAGTTATTTACTGGATTTGTAAACTATATCCTAATAAAAAGATATGGTGGTACACAGTATAGAAGTCACAAAATTTGTTTTTTTGTCTAGAGTGCTTAATTTTGCAGGATTATTTTGTGCTTCATTAACTATAAAACAGATGAGATGGGAATTCTTCATACAATAGCAAAAAATGAATAGCTTTTAGATAACTTTAAATTTATAATGATTATGGTTAAGAATAAAGCAACTTCATACAACAGGAACCAAAGAATGATTTCGGTATCAGCAGAATTAGCAATGCACAGTATTTGCAGTGTGCTAAAATTCATTGGAATTTGGCAATTCTAGAAAACCGTCAAATGTCAAATTATGTTGTATACTTTGTTTATAAATACAGCTCTTCAGAATTTCGCTTCAGGACATTTGCCAGCCATTGGTTCATTCTTTGTGCAATGGAAAATAAAAGCTACAAAACCTCTTATGAGAGTATCCCTGTCTCAGGGGTGAGCCGTCTGCTCTGCTAGGCCTCGTATGTCGTGACATAGTATTAAGACCATACTCATATTTGCCATTTCTTCTGTGTTGACAGCATTGTCATTACTGTGGGACAAAATGACAGGCCTTAAAGTTTCTGCAGAGCTAGCAGTATTGCTTACTGAGGGTTAAAAACCTTATTCTATTACTTAGAGGTGGTATTACGTAGTTGATTGCCTGATCATACCAAGAGATAAATCTTTATATGCGTTTATAAGTGAGAATAATTCCTACCACTGAGTGTGAGTATTTTACAGCCAAGTATTTGATGTTCGCTTATCATGTTTTACATTAATAAGGAGCAATAAAGAATTAAGACTAGCCAGTGGGTAAAACAAGATACAATTTAAAAGCAGAGATTAATATATGACATGCTGTGCTTGTATGTTTGTAAATATTCTGCTGGAAAGACAACAAGGGTGCAATCATACAATTGTCTGAATTTTCTAAGAACACTTGAGAGATACTTATGTGAAAGAAATATCAGAAAAGTGAGGGGAAATTGTACACCTGAGGGGGGAAAGTCAAATAAAGGATAAGAAACAAATTCACATAGATAAGATCTTAAAATGAATCCGTCATGTTGCTGGAACTCTACTTAACTTTTTCCATAAGCCAATTTTTTTTTTAACTAATAATGTGGTCATGTGCTATTATTAAAAGTAAAAAAAAAATACATATATATATATAACTGCATGTATTGTTGCATAATGGGTTTTAATTATATGTGTGATAGCAAAGGTTATGTCAGGTTGCTCCTAGTGAGGAAAATTACCTTAAGACCTGTAGCTTGTTTAAAAAAAAAAAAAAGGTGTCCAAAAGAAACATATTAATTCTTGACAGAGAAATGGGATAGATTTGTGTGTCTTTAAACATAAAAGTTTATCCACTTAGTGTAGAAACTATTAGTTATTACATCCAAAATGGGACATCAACAATTATGTGCAAATGGGAGTAATAATGTGACTTACTCCCTTATGTGAGTATTTTTTTACTGCTACTGGTATCTTTGTTTTTCCACTTGCTGACTGACTGTTGTATATATGTTCTTTTTCTTCAAACTGAAGTATGAAATCAAAGCCTTAGCTTGGCTAATGGTAGTTATCAACAAGACTGCTTTACTAGCCATATATACTTTGACGATTTCCATAATACCTATTTAAAGCCCAGTAAATGCTGATGACAGAGTCTTGTTGTTCCAAGGGTTTGAACAAGCTTTGAAGCTAGTAGTAGCTGAAAGTACTCCTGAATATATTCTGTATTTTATTATTTATCTATTTAGGCTACTTATTAATATTTATCTAGACTGTTCATAAACTTTCAGACAGAAGGTGTTGTATAAGTATTACTTTCATAATTTAAATTATTGATCATTGCTAAGCTATGCTTAATAGAATAATGGGGATTTCTAAGTTAAAGGTGTTATCACATACAACTGCCTCAAGGTTTTATACTGAGCAAACTGTAATTTGAAGTTCCTGAGGTCTCTTTCCAGCTACACAGGAGGTGACTATTTGCTAGATATGTCAAATTCCTTAAGCATCATCTGATTAGGAAAAAATCAATTCTGTAGGGAACTGAGCTGTGAGAAAAAGAATATTGGATCAATTTTGCTTGTGGCCAAAATCATTCAACCAGGATGAAAAATACAAAGAATGGTCATGTATCTCACTCCTTCAGTGAAAGGAGGAGCTCTATTAAATCACCTCAGAAAAATGGGTTGTCTATCAAGTAAGAGCAATTGCCAAACTTTCAAAAAGCACCGTTGTACTCCCAAAGATATATTTGCAACAAGACTATATTGCAAGAGAAAAGAGTAGAATTTCAGAGGTAATCTGTAATTGAATGAACTTTTGTATGCCTGATTGTGGTGCAATACTTGTAAAATAAGCGTGAGCATTCCTTTACTCTTCCACAAGCCTTCACTTTTACTACATATTATTAAAATTATAGTACATACTAATGTAAAAAAATAAATAAAAAAAAAAAAGATGCATTTCTTCACTGGTCTTAAGCAATGACTTGTCCCATGTAAGGTTGTGAGCATCCACACACTGGCTGATTCTGGAGGTATAATCTCAGACACAATCTCAGCTGCTGGAGCAGCAAGACAGGACTTCTTCTGGCCCTCAGCTTGTTAGTGGATTCAGAGGTGGGACTTGGTTTCCACCAGTCAGCCCTTACTATAGGTTTTAGTTTCCCTGTGTTTATGTTCTCATGGACTGCTCTAAGCTCCACAAAGGAGAGGAACTCAGAGTTAACATAGGTATTAAGTATTTCTTCTTGCACACTCGGTCTTCACACAGATTTTCATGACTGCACTTTCTGGAAAGTTTTGAAAATTGAGCCTCTGCACAAGCATATTCCACGGACTGTCTCCTTGAAGCCTGTTGAATAGTAATGTCTCTCTGATACTGCCACAGACGTTGTGTGTATGCCTCTATACGTGCATACAAGTTTCTTGGGAAATCAGCCCCTTTCAAATCATCTTTGTTAGCAGAGATTAGAGGAGGAGGAAAGGCAGGTTTATATTCTAAAAATATTATGGTCAGCTCTGGGAAAGACTCAGTATAGAAAATGAATGGCAAAGATGGTGTTTATGAGAGATGCTGAACTGCTTCCTAGCTCCTTTGTCATCACATGGAACAGATGGCATTTCTCATATGATGAGATTTTTGTTCAATGGACTGACAGGGTGTCAAGGCTTCTTTTTATTCAGTATTTTTCCTGAAAGCTAGACAAGCCTCCTAAAGTATGTTTTGTTTGAGATTTGGTCAGCCCTATTTAGTAAAATCTGAAATCTAGATAAAAATTCCGACACCGAGGCAGAAACAGGCTCCAGACACTGAACTGTGAAGTTTTATAGTTCAAATGGAACTGAAGTGAATAACCTTGGCTCATGAATAGTCCCACCTGGGAAAAAAAATAAATGGTTCAAGAAAGGTTTTCTACTCCCTCTTCCTCACAATAGATGTAAATGGAATCCAAGGATTTGCACAAGCATTTGATGCATGACCAATTTTCTATCTTGTATGAGCTCACTAGACAATATGCTTCAGATTATAGAACTTAGACTGACTTTTAAAATACTTTATATGCAGTAAGAGAACAAGGAGAGAGATAGCTTGGGATGCCTTTTTTTTTCTCCTGCTACAAAGTACTTTTAATATTTGGACTGTTCAAACATAAGGAATAGTTTAAATGAAAGTTGAATGGAAGAAACAGCTCTGAGGATAGCTCATAACTCTAAGAACTTGGAAGTTATTTCAAATATAGTCACCTCATGTGTAAGGCTGGTCCCAGAGGTGGTACTCCCTTCAGTTGTCACTGTGCGGTGAACTGTTTCCTTGCCCTTTCCCTTCCCTTCTCTCATACCTCTTTTCACCTGCATCTGAGCTTCTTTCCTGGCTTGCAGGAGGCTGTTAAGGGAGTCTAGTGAGGACTGCTCAAGCAGAAGTGAGAAGCTGGCTGCATCTTCCTTGTCCTTCTGTTGAAAGAGAGTACCCTAGGGCCAGCAACAGCGCAGACTGAAGAGGAAGCTGCTACTGATGCTCTCAGAATGTAATTTTATGTTGTTCAGAGAAATGTACTTCTCTCTGAAGATATGATCTTAGAGCATATATGGATAAAAGGAGAAACTTTTTCATAAAAATATTATGTTAGAGGAAATGGCCCTCTTTAGGTGAGGGATGCTAAATGAATTGAGGAAATATAAGACACATGCCATTATGAGAGCATCAGGGAGCAAAAGATGGGCAAGTATTAGGAAAAGGAGAGCATGAGGAAGCAACGGAAGTACTTAGAGACTGTTAAGAATCTTGGCTTTCCTGTTCTGTATTAAGCAAGTACAGTCTTTTCTGTATCTAAAATAAAATTCCCCAGCCTATGTACATGAAGGGAACTCAAACATGTTTACAAGATTAGTGGAGGTACTTGGGGGAGAAGGGCAAACCCTCTCTTTTTTATTGCCAGGAAAACATGTGCTCTTATCTTGTGATGAGCATTATCTTTCTGCAGGCAGGCAGTCATGAGACCCTGCACAAAGCAAGCTGCTAAGGAAAGGCAGATTGCCACTCTATTTGCAGCTACTGAGGCAGCACACTTCTTTGGAGAAAGCACTAAGGATTCTCCTGGAGGAAAAAAATAACATGGAAGACTTTGCGTGCCTATAGTGCCTATTGGACATGAAGTATTTCCAGCTCCTGTGAAGAAAAAGCCCCTTTGTGTGGATTTGATGGGCTGAAAATGAAGGCAATGAGGAGTCTGAGATTCATTGTGTATCTGCATTTGGTTTTAACTTAGACCATCTCCTATTTGGCAAACTAAGAGGAAACAACAGCCCACAACAGAAGAACCTAGTGTACTAAGTATTAACACTTCCTTCCCACCCACATAGTACAGACTCCATCCCTTACACTCAGAGCTTGAGTGCCCAGGCAATGTCATCCTTTCTTTTTTAACCCTTTCCCCAACTGGTACATGAAAAGTCTGTTTCTACAGACTGCAAAAATAAAGAATTGAAGGGACCACAAGAAAATACTTAGTGCGTTTGCTCTGCTTTCTGGCAGGGTCAATAGAGCTGGGTCTTCAGAGAACAATCATCTGAACTTTTCCTTGAAAACTCCACGGATAGGGGTATTGCCCAACTTCTGCAGAAAACCTCTTTCACTGCATACCCATTCTTTTGCAGTTTGATGGTTGAAATTAATGTTTAAACTAAATCTCTCTTGATGCAAATCGGTCCAGTGACTCCTTGCCCCATCACTGGTGTTCTCTTTATACCCAATCTTTTACATTACTGTTATATCTCCCTAAATCTGCTCTTTTCTTAATTACATAAATCCAAACTATTCAAGACTTTATTCTAGTCTGTATTTTCCCATTATGCTACTTTTTTACTTGAAATCAGACCAGTTTGTATATGTCATATGCTGGTACTCCAACCAGACCATAGCGCTCCAGCTGAAATCTTATGAATGTCTATAGACATTACCTCTATTAATATATGATAAGTAATGATAAGTACCTCCACATTAATAATATATTACCTCTAATCTATTATATTAATAATGTAATAGATTACCTCTGCTTTTACGTAGATTGTGCTTTCACTGCAACCTGAGACATCGCCAGCCTTTTTTCTGGGAATTCCAGTGAATTCCCAGAAATCCTTTATGACAGTAATATCCCAGGACCGAGGGCTCACTAAGCTAAATGCTTGAAGTTCAGAGCTTTCACATGCAGGTTAAATGGCAGGCAGACACTGGGAGTAAGATGTTGGAATTATGTGCCAAGTTTCTGCATTGGACTGGATGGGATTCAGTGCAATATTGATTAATTCTGTGGGGTTTTCTTTTTGACCCAGCACTCTGAAATAACTCTAATATTAATCGCAGGTTTGAAAGTTTGGATTAACGCTTGTATTACTGAAAGCAAAGCATATGCTGGCTACAAGTGAAATCTGCTAGCAGTTGGCTTTCTGTTTCCACAATCAGTGTTGCTTGTGTAGGATAACAAGAGAACAAGATAATGTAGTGCACATTTTTAAAAAAAAAAAAAAAAAAGAACATTTCCAGAGAACTGTTCTATTATCCATGCTTAGCATGCTTATTATGCTGTCTTGTCTCCTCAAATGTCCTATTTTTTCTTTTTTTTTCCTCCTTTTTTTTCTTTCCCGAATATTTCCCAAAGATGTCATGTAATAGAGTTTATTTTTTTTATTTTTATTTTTTTTTTTTAAGAGAAAAACTTTTGGGACATTTTTTCACTTTAGATTTTCTGGGATTATTTTGCAGTAAGAGAGAAAATATTTTTAATTATTGTATTTTTTTCTGCTTTTGTAGTGTGAATCTGGTTTTTAGAAAGAGAGTTTATATTTGTCCATCAGATTGCTCATCACTGAAGTCAAAGATGGATAAACGCAGAAACATGTGATCAGAAGACTGTAGTCACCGAATTAGTACAATAGCTGACAACATTGTATTGTCATTGACCATTCTGCAGTATATGCTGTTCTTAGAGCAGTGGTTTTAAGCCTCCAAGACCAGTATTTTAGCTTCCATGACTGACATTATGATTTTTTATTTAAAAGTCAAAATTAGTTTTTAGATGCAAGAAAGTTATTTTCCCCGTCTCAACTCTAATTAAATTTTAGAATTTAATTTAGGTAAGCATGATTGCCAAACTGTGAGAAGATTTTCTCCTAACTACTGATATTATTATTCATATAGGATATTCTGTTACCTCTTTTCCCAGGGCCCTTTCTCAGGATGATCAAGATGATACTCACTTAAGAATAGAGGATATCATTCAGATGGTAAGTTCATCTTGAAATTTATACATAAATACATATTTATTACACATTATAATAAATATTTCTGTAGATTTGTGGTGTACCACAACTGTAACTTTGTGACTGTGAAAATACAGAAATACTGTTCTTTTATAGTAGGAATGTGCACTCAGTTTAGAGAAAGTAAGAATCTGGAGCCCATATCGAAGAAGACTGAAAGAAGAATGAATCAAAATTTTAGAATTTGATTTTAAATCATAGTGAGAAAAATGGGGAAGACATGAATCTTTATGTCAGATAGTGTCTGCCACCCCTGCCCAGTAAAGCAGCCATCAGAGCAATAGTTGGTCTTCATTGACAAGGCCCATCACCTCAAGTGAATTAGAGTAATCCAAAGAAAGGGGAACAATGAACTAGATAAAGAATGTTTATATAGAAGATAATGTAGAATACAAAAACTTTACTACATATGTACTCATAACATTATAAATTATGTGCATGGTTTTCTACCAGTTTCTAGCCTTTTTCTTTAATTCTTATTCTTTTCTAACAAACAAGTTAATTACAATTCTGTGTTGAATGTGCATATGAAGTTCTTAATACCTTGTACTTTGCAATATTCTTTTGATATTACGAGACACCTATAAGTCTTGTTATTTTTTTGCAGTCAGAATGTCCAAAACCAGAATGCTTTGAGACTTTGTCAGCCATGGAGCTTGCAGAGCAAATAACTCTTTTAGATCACATAGTTTTCAGAAGCATACCCTATGAGTAAGTGTTCTCCTACGATTGATTGAAGTGAGTACTTTGGTTGAGTTACTGACTGGAAGTTTTAGCCACTACACTAATTTATGTTACTGATGTTCAGGCAAAATGGTTGGCATACAAAGCAGAAAAATGTCCTTCGGCTGCTTTTGTCATTGCTTATGATCTTTCATAATCTGACTGCGTTTTGAAAGACAGTTCATTCAGTCTGTTGCCAAAAATAAAATAAAAGCAAATCCATGGTCTAAGGCTCTGGGCTAGTGATGGGTGAACATAGTAGGGAGGTGCTGAGCCTCTGCAGAGGGGATGTCAAACCAACTTCACTCCTCCGGAAGTTTGCCATTAATATAACCATGTAAGCTGACAGAAACAATTTAAAATTAGGTCACAATGCCGAAAATTAAGACAGAGAAACTGGAAAAGGGATGCAGCAAAGGTCTTTGTAACATTTACTGCTTTGGACAGAATTAGTAATGGTAGAGTGAAATTTTGGAGTTAGTTTATAGCTCTATTATTAGTTTTTAAGAGAATAAAATTTACTTGAAAATCATTTAGGCCACAGTTACAGTCAGAGCCTCTTTGTCCTGTGCTTGCTAGTGACGTTTTTGTTTGTTTGCCCTCAATTTTTAGAGAGTTTCTTGGTCAAGGCTGGATGAAACTGGATAAAAATGAGAGAACACCCTATATTATGAAAACTAGTCAACACTTTAATGATGTAAGTACTCACAGAAATATAGATTGCCTATTAGACATTCTTGACAATTTCTATGACCTATGGAATGTAAATGTCTTTTTGTACAATGTAATACAATTTCTTATGTAGTAGTGACTGAATGTTACAACCTCTTCGTGACTGACCTTTTAGATCAAAATATATAAAGATTCTCATTTTATGAATTGCCACTCAGCAATTCAATGTTAATT
>JAVCKT010032842.1:0-14939 GCA_032273925.1 Rhynchotus rufescens
GAAAGGAAAGGAAAGGAAAGGAAAGGAAAGGAAAGGAAAGGAAAGGAAAGGAAAGGAAAGGAAAGGAAAGGAAAAGCTTTACAGTTTCTGATACTATTGGAATGAAAAAAAAAATGACTCCAGTGGTCTACTGGTTAACCATATCTCATATGCTGTGGCTTTAACTGCCTTCAAAACATATATAGAAGAAAGAATAGTGTAAAATTAAGCTCATGTCTTTTCTGTAACAAATGTTCTTCATTCTTCCCCCACCAAACTGAGAATATCTAAAGATTGAGTTCTGCTGTTTCTAACCATCTCATCTAACTGATGTTTTTCCGACCATCCATGTATTTTTGCCAACTCGCATGATTTTATGGCAAGTCTCACCATTTCCCTTTTTAGATTCTTTCCAGCTTCTAGAATCATGTAATATCCAGAAAATATTGGCTTTGCTAAAAACAAACCAACCAATCAAACAAGCAAACTACCAGAATGTATGAACCTCCCACTTTTCTAACTGAAAATGTCATTTACAAAGCTATTTCATAATATGTTAGTTTTACTAATAATATTTGTACTGTATTAGCATCTCTGACAGCTTGTCATATTAGCCCCTTCAAACAGAAAAAAAAAAAACAGGGAATAGATTTTACTCCCTTAAAATATTTTGGGACATTCTTGGGATTGTGTATGATGGGGATTTTTCATGTTGTATGTTATATGTTATATGTTTTTACATTTTACATTGAGTAATATTCAGTCTTCAAGAGAGAATGATGGTCTTAAAATGTGACCAGAAATGAACAGGTAGAAACTGTAGGATATTTTAGGTGATGAATTACTGCAAACAAATGCCTACAAATCAGCACAGCTCAAAACTGATTGTAGAGAGGTTTGAAAGTAGGGAGCAAAAGAATTTTACCAAGAAAACAGGAAAGAACCACCAGAATTATGGCCAAAGAAACCAGGGAGAAGTAGTCCTCCCATAAGGTGCAGCATTCTGAAGGATTCAATGAATATCTTGGCACCAAATTTAAGAAAATAGAGAAGAAGAACCACAACGTGGAGAGTTATTTTTATTGCAGTCTTTTGCATTACAGAATATCTGCAAACTTAGTAGTTCTCCAAGCAGACAAATGAAAGATATAGACTATAGAAGTACAAGAAATACAGGCATACCTCAGGGATATTTCAGGTTTGGTTCCATACCACCACAATAAAGAGAATATCACAAGAAAGCGAGTCACATTTTTTTTTTTTTGTTTCCCAGTACATATGAAAGTTGTTTATGCTGTACTGCAGTCTATTAAGCATTCAATATCCTTATGTCTAAAGAAAAAACAATATACATACCTTAATTAAAAAATTCTTTATTGCTCTAAAATGCTAACTATCATCTGAGCCTTCAGATAGTTATAATCTCTTTATGGTGGAGGGGTCTTGCCTCAGTGTTGACAGCTGCTGACTGATTAGGCTGATGGCTGCTGAAGGCTGGGATGGCTGGGGCAATTTCTTAAGATAAGACCGCAGTGAAGCTTGCCACAATAATTAACTCTTCCTTTCACAAAGGATTTCTGTGCAGCATGTGAAACTGTTTGATAGCATTTTCCCTTGAATAGAATTTCTTTCAAAATTGGAGTCAGTCCTCTCAAATCCTGCTGCTGCTTTATAAACCAAATTTATGTAATATTCTCAATCCTTTGTTTTAATGTCAGTGTTCATCACGTCTTCGCTGGAAGTAGATTACATCTCAAGAAACCACTGTCCTTGTTCATCCATAAGAAGCAACTTCTCATCCACTGAAATTTTGTCATGAGTTTGTAGCAATCCAGTCACATCTTCAGGTTCCACCTCTAACTCTATTTCTCTTGCTAGTTCCATACATCGTCAGTTACTTTGTCAAGTGAAGTCTTGAACCACTCAAAGTCATACATGAAGCTTGGAATCAACTTCTTCCAAACTCTTGTTCATCTTGGTATTTTCTTGATATTTCCCATGAATCATGATTGTTCTTAGTGGCATCTAGATGGCATCTAGAATGGTGACTCCTTTCCAGAAGGTTTTTGATTTACCTCGGCCAGATTCATCAGAGAAATCACTATCTATGGCAGCTGCAGCTAGAGCCTTACAAAATCTATTCCTTAACTAATAAGACTTGAAAGCCAAAATTGCTCATGATTCATGGGCTGCAGAATGGATATTGTGTTAGCAGGCATGAAAACAACATTAATCTTGTACATCTCCATCAGAGCTCTTGGGTGATCAGGTGTGTTGTCAATAAGCAGTAATATTTTGAAAGAAATCTTTTCAATGGTCTTAAAATATTCAGAAATTGTTAAGGTTGTAGACAGATTTGCTGTCATGCAGGCTTTGCTGTTTCCTTCACAGAACAAAGGCAGAATAGATTTAACATAATTCTTAAGAGTCCTAGGATTTTTAGAATGGTAAATGAGCATTAGCTTCAACTTAAAGTCACCAGCTACATTAGTATCTACCAGAAGAATCAGTCTGTCCTTTGAAGCTTTGAAGCCAGGCATTGAATTCTCTCTGGCTATGAAAGTCCTAGATGGCATCTTCCTCCAGTATAAGGTTTTTTCATCTATGTTGAAAATCTGATGTTTGGTGTAGCCACCTTCATGTATATCCTAGCTAGATCTTCTGGATAACTTGCTGCAGCTTCTACACCTTGCACTTGCTGCTTCACCTTGCACTTTGATATTATGGAGGCAATTTCTTTCCATAAACCTCACAAGCCAACCTCTGCTAGCTTCAGACTTTTCTTCTACAGTTTCATAAAATTGAAGAGAGCCTTGCTGTCAATTAGGCTCCGGTTTAAAGGTTTAAGGATTGATCTTCCATCCAGACTGCTAAACCTTTCTTCATATGAGCCATAAGGCTTTTTGTTTGTTTGTTTGTTTGTTTGTTTCTATTTATTTGTTTGTTTGTTTGTTTTCCTTATCATTTTTGTATTCGCTGGAGTATCTTAATCATTTTCTAGCTGTTGAATTAAAGTGAGAGATATGCAATTCTTGCTTTCACTTGAACACTTGGATACCCTTGCAATGTTATAATTGGCCTAATTTCAAAATTGTTTCTCAGGAAATAAGGAGGCCAGAGGAGAAGGGAGAGAGAAAAAGGAATAGCTGGTCAGTAGAGAAGTCAGAACACACACACATTTATCAATTAAGTTTGCTGTTTTATGGGGACATAGATTGTGGTGCCACAAAACAATTACAATAGTAACACCAAAGATCATTGATCACAGATCACCATAACAGATATGATAATAATGAAAAAGCCTGAATTTTTGTAAGAATTACCAAATATGACACAGAGACACAAAGTGAAGACATGCTGTTAGAAAAATGCTACTGATAGATTTTCTTGACACGGAGCTGCCACAAACCTTGAATTTGTAAAAAGCACAATATTTGCAAAATTAAAGCAAAGTGCAATAAAATGATATATGCCTGTAGAAGTGGAAGGGACATTAGAAATTATTATCCCTTTTCCTTATTTATGTATAGGATTAACTCTTCTGCATTCCTTCTTGGCAGTTCTTTGTCTAATTTATTATTTCAAAATTCAGAGATAGATTCCTCTGCCTTTAAGCAGGTTTTTTCAGTGTCTACGGTCCTCTATCACTTTCTAACTTACATTTCATGCCAAATTTTAAGCAAATTACTTCTTGTTCTGCCCACAATAGCTATGAAGAATATTTTAGTCTTTTCTTTCTGAAGCTAACTTGTTGTAGATGAAAATGGCAGTGTTTTTTTCTCAATAGCAAATAATCCTAATTCTTTCAGTCTTGTTCTAGAGACAATATTTTCTAGGATCCCTTTTCTCTGTTTTTCTTTACTTTTTTTTCTTTTTTTTTTTTTTCCCCAACAGTCTGCAATACACAACCACCATAACCACCAGCCTCAACATCTGAATTTTCACTGTGTAGCCCACATCCTTCTTGAAATTGTGTATTCCTGGCTGGACATAGGACATTTTTTGCACTGAGCCGAGTAGAAGGTTATTTTCTGTATGAAATGCTTGCCTACACATCTCAAGAGCGGTCATGGTAGCGGGATAGCTTCGCAGTTGCGTAACAATGTGAACTTTTTTTTTCACTTGGTGGCCTACTAAAATCTCTAGATACTCTTCTGAATCATTTCTACCTTAACAGTGAGTCTAGTGTCCTTTCATAGGTAGCTGTAGTGTTTAACACTTCTTTGTTTTTCAGAGTTGGGTCTAACAAGCAGTGGGGGGGATCCATATTCATGATATTTAGTCTTCATCCACCTGGATGATATCTCCCAAGGCCATCCTTCGAGCAGACTGCCTTCTTACAAAGGAAGCTTCATCTATTACCCCTTGCTGTGCTCCTCTCTCCTTGTGCTTTTTGACCACATTTTCAATGAGCTTGCTTGCATCACTTAGGGTTTTCTGTGTTCGTTGACCTGCATTTTTCTGCTTACTCTCTCCCACAATTGCATCTGTGACCTTTAAGGGTTTGTCTTTTCCCTGATCTTCCTGCTGCTCTTTCTTGTGCCTTAACCTGAACCGGCGTCGGGAATCATTCTGGCAAGGATCAGGGCTGCTGTCAGGGCTGTTTGAGTCTTCGTGTATGTCAGGTACCTGGAGAGTGGGGATTAACTGCTTACGAACTATCTTTGGGGTGTCTTCGGGACCTGGTTGCTTAGTCAACTTACTCCGGTTTGTCTCTGGAGGCAAAATAATTTGAATTTCTCCCAGAGGCTTGCTGCTTTTCAGGGAAAGGTGATCATCTTTATTCTCCACAGTAGCCATCTCACTCAGTTTTATTTTATGAAGATTTTCCAGCTCCCCCTGGGCCAGATTCTTTACCCTTTTCACATGGGGTTCATTGCTGATGGAGCTAGCAGCTGTCAGCTTTTGAGCAGCCATTTGGGCTTCCCTCCGGACAACCATAATCTTTTGGAGCTGAGCTTCTTTCACTTCCAAAGGAATCTCAAGGGGAGCCAACTTCCCTGGCCTCTTCAGGGTGATGTTCTCCATGCTACCTAACTCGTTTGCACGATGCAGGCTAGGAGACAAAGCCCCCTCCTTTTTTACCTTCTCTGGCCATAATTTCTTCTCTCCCTGGGCTGGTCTTTTCTCTGAAATCCTGGGAGAGGGAGGATGGAGACCAAGATTTCTACATTCACTTCCTGACAACATGTGGACAGGATTCTTCTCAGGCTGCAGGTTCGTGATGGTGACTTCACTGACAGTGTAGTTGTACTTGGACTTCAGCTTGTCATCAGACACTGGAGCACCCTTAAAGAAAGCAAACACACATGGAGATCACTACCACACATCCTGCTAGTGGTCAACCATTAAGGTGTTGTATGTTTTCAGTTTAGCAAGATTGCAGCTTGATGCAGCTCACTTCCCATAGCCATAAGCTCCAAGCACTCTGCTCCGTCATTTGGCTCGTCCCTAGCTAATCTAACACAAATAGCTAGTTCAATTTCCATATCTACTCCATATTTACAAGAAGCCTGGTAGCCTTCAAGGATTGTCTCTCTCTTACTGTGGCACCAGCTCTAACTGTCATTACTTATTTTCTCACTTCAGCATTTGCATTTTTTTTAATTACTCTTTGTCCCCTGTATTGAGTGTCTTTTCTAAGCAGCAAGCTGCACTGTTCTGTACATTGCAGTCATTAATATACAGGAAGATAGAGACTTCCTCAACACCTCTAAAATGTTGCTATTGCTAAAGAATTGGTGTTAATTTGAGGGATCTCCTAGATGAGACATAGGTGTGGGCCCTCCCCTTCTTATTGTAACATGATGAGTAATGTGCATTTCTGCTGAAGGTAAATGCTTGTACTGGTATTCGTTTTGTAGGGCTGGACATGTACCTTAATATCTGTCTAAGTTCTGCCTAATTACACTACATGCTTTTCCAAATGGCAAGCAGCTACACTGATTGTGATCTTTCTAGTGTCAATAAAATATACTCCTGAGTGGATCTAGACAGTATTTAGCATACCCCAGATGTCATGCAGTTTCATATCCACTGGATAATAAGATGTTAGCTAATGGGAAGCACTGAAATGCTAAAGCCAATAGTTTAAGTGCCTTGCTATATTCTAGTGAAACAGTTAAGTCTGAATACAGCTCTGTAAAATCAAAGTGAAATACAATAAACATAAATAAACTCTTGTCCTAAAATTCAAGGACATAAAGCAATGAGACAGAATGAAAGCTCCAATGTACAGTGAGATATGGGAGTGGAAAGGAAAGAAAGGTAAATAATGTAGTTCCTACAAATGGTAATTCTAAAAAAGATCTTTGTTGAAGAATGTTTTACATGCCTTTATAAAATGGGAAGCCAACTAAAACCCAGTGATTGATCCAAGTATAAAGAAATGGGTGCCATATGCTTGATGTATAGGACATGCTGTCCTTGCAGTGTTAACTGAACATCAAAGGTGTTTATATCAGCCTGTTCCTTGCTATGGCCATTCTTTGAGTTTATGCTAGTTTCAAGCAAGAGTGATTACATGACGAGATAACTCTTTGCTGCATGAACCTCTGTTACCCTGTACACATTACTCAATATCTTCTTAAAATGTCCATCTGCTATGCATATAGTCCTACTTAAAATTTAATTAAGTAATTGGCCCAATCTTGTATTGGTAATTGCTCTGTGCCCAAAATTCCCTTTGCAGTCAATGAGAGACCCATGCAAAAAAATGACTACTTCAAGCTCTCAGGATCAAACTATTATTATAGTGGTGTTATCAAAGGGGCCACTAGTCTTTATTTAGAAACTACAACCTTCATGTAATTTAAATGCTTTCCTACCCAGTCTCAGTTTCCTTATCCTTCTGGTATAAACTGCACGGTAGAGGAAAGGCAACCACAAAAGACTCAGTATATGTTATTACTGTTTTACTAAATTTAATCCCTGCAATATAGGTGGCCAATTAGCATGGACTCATCACAAATCTAGTCAAGGAAACTTGGTGTCCCCCACAAACAAATCTGATGACCCCCTGCTTAAGCTGTATTAGCACCTAGACTAGTCCTTGGGGAGAGGTTCTTCTGCTACCTTGATTTCAGGAGTCTACTTCTTACAGGCAATAGACACTTGATTTATAAGCAGAAAATGAGAGATGCAGTAGCGCCTCAGGGTAATCTGAGACCGTTTTGAAACCTTGATCACCAGCTAGAAGGCACAGCTTGTTCAGGAAGGGATTGAGTTGAGTAAGACTATCCAGTTTTGGCCTCCATACTCTACCATTCAATACATGATGAAACCAAATAGATCTCAGGCAGTCTCAGGAGTCCTGAGGTTTCTCTTGGTAGGTACATGGTAGAGGCAGGAAGAATGAGCCAATCACATTTTACATGGGATACACAAAGATACCCCTGGCAATCAAAAGGACTTTAGTCACAAAGTCAATTCTTCAGCAGAATAAAAAAAGCTGCAGGCTGCAATGGTATCATGCAACTATTCAGAGCTTGAAATCCAAACCACTATTTTATACACATCATTTCCCTGCATGGTTCCATGGCTCCTTTTTTTCTGCCCTGTTGTGAGCATAAAAAAAAAAAAAAGAAAAAAAGAAAAGGAAATCATAGTGTACATGGTTATAGATGTGTAGAAGTTGAAGGAGGGAGGCACCCTTTAAAAATTTATGCACTCTGTTTTCCTTAATCACACCTACAAAGTTTCCTCTTCTTGCTCAATAAAACCAGATTTATAATACATTAAAAAAAATCCTAAATCACAATCCCTTCCCACATAAGGAAAAGGTTTAATCTCATTGCTGACGGATAATCTGCAATGATAAGCAGATGTTACACAACTTGAATGCTTTTCCTTCTCACCATCACGTGTATCAGCTGATTGATGCAGTTCAAAGGGAGAGACAGAAATATCTAAGAATGGAAGCTCACAAATCCCCCAGCTTATCCAGTTGAAAGCTTGTCCTTAGATTGGAGGTTTCTGAGTGAACACAGAGTCCTCAGCATGCCTTAATTGTCCATGTAATATAGTTATAGTACTGGTAGCAAAAAGCCATCTGGCATGTGGAAATCCATCATACATGCCATCATTCAACAGGGGAGAAACATGATTCTGTTTAAATGTCAGGAATTAATGGCTTTGCTTCCACTGCAAATTCTTCAGATGTGGTGAATGACTCTAATCATTGTCATCAAACAATGCCACAAGCACAACTGAAACCTCCAGCAACTCCGAGAAAAGCTCTAAGTACCCAGCCTCCAAGAACTGTGGCTACTTTCACTGGCTGTCATAAGGATCACATCTGCAAAGCCAGAGGCTCATCATTTCTGCACTAGAAAAATTTAACAAGACCGTGATGTCTGACCCCACTGATTGCTGGAAGAATATTAGTCCATCAGGTGGGTGAAACTGAAACATAACAGTGCCTATAACCAACAGCACTGAAGATAGTGTTGATGTCACATCCAACTAACCCCCAAATAAGTAGGTGTCCACTTCAAGGTGGAGTGAATAGAGAAGACTTGACACAAAGCTATGCTGAGTCTTTGTAACTGAAGATTCAGAGATGTGGTGAGCCATTCTGCCACGGCTCCCCTTTTGTTGCATTCGTAGGTGTCTTAAAACAATACCAATAGCGAGAAGAACTTCAAAACAAAATAAAGCTGAGTGATTTTAACACTAACGCTGGCAACAGGAAACCTACTTAAAATACCACAAACTCTCACTACAGACAAACTGTGCATGTAATGGCAGGAAGATGCTTTGACCCTCTTTGGCTATGTTCTCCACTTGGAAACTTGAAATGATTTCCTTTCCTGATTCACAGAAGCATTAGGAATATAAGCATGCTATAGAATACAAGCTTCTCAGCAGCACTGGAAATGAAGTTATGTTAGCTCCCAAAATAGATTCTGTTCCAGACAACTTAATTTTCAGAAAACAAGTGCTTTACAGAATCAGGTAGCATCTGTTAAATAGTCAAAAACAGAAACATGCAAAACCCTAAAACCTTTTGAAAATCACAGCCCATAATGCTGAACATGTATGGAACATTTTTTCTCTTTAAAGCTCCATGCACTTTATAAGGTAATATATTCTTGTTTCCTTTTTCACTTGACTGACATGACTGAATCTTTTGATGGGCAGTTGGATCTTTTTAACATTATTCTATACCAATGATGCCCTGAAAGCTTATCTACGCTTTGTGTTTGGGAATATATTTTACAGATCATTACTACAAGTTTCATTCTGCAGAGGACTTATTTTTACACTTACAGATTATATTTTACAGATGAAAGAGTTTTGGACATGATTCAATATTTCCATTCAGTAATGTACAGGGATGTTTCATGAAACCGTATTTAATATATTTTCATAAAGCTTTGGGGATGTTGAGAGAAAACATATTATTTTGTATCATTTGGAATTGAAACTGTATTCCCTAATGTTATCACCTCACTGAATACATGAAGAGTTTCTGGTTTGTGTAGCAAAAGTCCAGCAGACTTGCCCGTGAGGATCCACCCAATCTGCAAATCATGGGGCCCCCAAGAATAGCAACCTGTTTCAGGTGGTGCTGATTTTATTGTCCAGTATTTCCCATACCACTGCTTAGCCTCTCCGAGCAAGACAACTCTGGTTATTTAGTTCTTGGTAAATTTGTTTTAGGGATTTGCAATATTGCAGGAAGAGGATGAGTTCAGTTACTACAAATTCCAGTCCTGGACTTAATGTTGACACTCTGCAATCACACATAAGTCACATAAACTAATATTTCCAGCTTTCACATTTAAATAAGGACATCGTTCCTTATTTAGACTAAGTCAAAGTTCTGTAAAAAATCTACAACTAATATTAGGCTTCTAAATCAAAATTTAAGATATAAATACATGACCTCCTTTTCAGTAGCAGCACTGACTTTGCACTTTTTAAATTTGGGCAACTTATTTAAAGTAAATTATATCTAAATTATAACTTAAGACTCCAGCTTCAAATTCAGAAATCTTAGTCTTTCCTATCAGAATAAGAAGCTTGTCTTTCCAAAATCCTGAGTAGATCTCAAATATGTTAACAAGACTGCATAACAAGGTAAAGGGCTACATGTGCATTTGGATCCATGCTATAGAATCCACACATCCTAGGATGGTGGTGGTCATTTTATGGAACTAGCCTAAATCTTCCCAGTGCTGTGAGTGGAATGAAGTAAAAATGGAAAATTTAACATGCCATGTTAACTACCAGCTCCTATTTGATGTTACATGTCCACAAAAATTGCAGCATAATCAGAACTTACAGGGACAATGAGATTGAGCTCTTTCCATTGCAGTTTTTCTTAATTTAGATCTTGCTCAGTGCAACCAGAGAGATGGAGCTATCTACTACAGCAGAAACTCCTGTCTATAGATTAATTTGGTATCCTGAATTATCTCACTGATAACAGAGGCCAGCACCTACAAGGCAGCGAAAGTAGCTCAGCAATCATTCAATCTGCCTGTTCTCTGGAGGCCACTCATCCATTGCACTCAGAAATGCTCAGGGAGACAGGCAACTTTTCTCAATTCTCTCCTGCAATGTTTCATTCAGAACAGAAGAAAAAGCATCCCTGTTTTCTGGAAAGGAGGCATGAGCAATCACATTATCTCTTCTTAAAATACAAAAGCTAGGAAATTTCATTCTTAAAGGAGAGATTTTTAAGCCCCTATGTGCTCTCTCTCGATAGCATTGAGGGAGGATGCTTATTCCTGCCCAAACTGTTGCATTATGCTTAGACCAACTGGACCAGGAGTGAAAGACCAGCATAGATATACTGGCTGGAAAATAGGGTCTTTCTTTATCTTGGAGGTGCATTTTGACAAGGCCAGTAAAGACAGTCAAGTACCAAAATCTCTCCCTTACAAAATGAATGTCCATCCACAGGGCTGAAAGCTCACATTTTCTTACACATTAGTATAATATGTTTCTATCTCCAAAGCTACAACATCAGGGACTGGGAGGACCTCCAGCTCAGGTTGACCTCATGCTTTGGCTTGGGTATGGCCCCAAAGGGATGCCTCTGGAAGAATTTTGTCAAACCAGGGTATCCTACAGTTGAAAAGTCTGTGAGAAGGTAATTATGTGCTACTTAAAGGCTATGCTCCAGTGGGGCTGGAGTCATCTCACCTCTAGCTCCAGTGGAGCTGGAGTCATCCTCACCTCTAGGAGTCTACTCTGAACTGGTAATTTAATCATCTTCAATAGGAATAGTGAGCAAGCCTCAGAAAATAGGAATCTCAAATATTATCTCACAAGCGGGGAGGCCTCATCTTTCGGAAGACCCTGTCCCACTTCTATGGCTTTGTCGCTCCATGGTTAAAGGTAAAAGAAGGGAAACTTACACTAGGGAACCAGCAGCAGAGCAGAGCCTGATGAAGAGGTCCCATCCCTTTAATGGCTGGGATAAGTCCTGAATATTTATTTTACCCTTTGGGATAGTTTTATCATCCGTGGTCTGCAGATATTACTCACTTAATAGTGTCATTCCACGAATACATTTTTCACATGTTTCTATTAAGCTGTAGGCAGCATATAGTGTTATGTCAGTATTGATGTTAAGGCGGAATTACCTGCTAGTTCTGCTAATCCACTGATGCTTTGACAGCAGGGGTATTACAAATAGAGCTTCTTTGTGCAAAATGATTAAACATGACCCAAAAGCCTACAGTTTTCCGATTCCCCAAAAATTACCACTTCCTTGTTGAATTCACTAGCATTAAAGGCCAGAAGAGTCAACGACAGCCTATTCTCTGATCCACTAATGACATGGATGTTGAAAGACTTTAATGTCTCTTCTTTTTTTTCCTCGAGCCTATTATCTGACTCTTCTCTCCCTCTTCAAATAGAGACTCTTTTATATTGCAGTGCAGTGGGCAGACAGGGTTACGAGCCCTTTGCTATGGGCTTGCTTTGCAGACTTAGACAAGCTCCTGAACATCTCTGTGCCATGTAATCAAGGCATACTCTCCACACGATTGGTAAGGAATGGGAGTCTGTTAAACTTGCTGGGCTGCTCATCCTTACCCTCTTGCAGCCTATTATTTACCTCTAGCTTCAGCAGGATGCAAACTATTTCATTCCATTTTTTTTTTCCCAACACTCCTAAAGTTGTGCAGTGTTATTCAGCTACTGCGTCGTTCTGCTCTGGAAAGGACTGCATTTCAATAACGTTTGGATTCCTGCACCATTTGGAGTCTGCTGTAGGACCATCCAGATGGTAGGCAGAATACATTAATCTATGTCATGAAAATTTAATTCCTATGAAGGTAATAAATTGTTTATGTATAAAATAGGCAGGACTAACACATTAGCATTCAGAACTGATTCGTACCAGGATACACGCACATACAGCTCACGGTGAACTCAGCTTTTTTGGCTGTTATAAAAAAAGAAGCAATTGAACAGAATTATCAAGTGCAGATACTCTGTATTTGGATAGAATAAGCCAACACACTTGCTAGCACACTGTTAAAACAACCTACCCTTCTCAACAGTAAATTTAACTCAATCAGAAGAAACTAGCCATGATTTCAGAGAGGAAAAAAAATTAGAGAGCATGTAACAGCATGGGCTTGCTGCTAAATTTGCATTGACGTCAGAGAAGACAAGATTAAATGAAGACAAGCACAGCTACAGAAATGTGACCTTAAACACAGCCACAGAGCTGCAGATATTGCCAAAATCTTTGCTCTAACTCCACCTGGTTTACTGATATAGCCCTAGAGATAATGTCCTCGAGAAAAAGATAAATATCCTGCTGACACCTGGCACAGTGGGAACTTCTCCTACTTTTGAGTAAAGGGCATATTGGCATGGAGAGGAATTGAAGTGGGGCAGAAAGGATCAGAATCCTGCTGGCATGATCATACACAAGGAATCGCTGAGGCTGGCAGAATTTGTAGCAGCCTCTTAGATGCTGTAAGTTCTGCTGAGGCTGGTTTGGCCTCTGCCTAAACCTGAGTTAGAGAGAAGAGGAAAGAAGGCTTGATCATGTGTTTCCTGCTCTCTCAGTCTCCATAACTTTGCCCAGTGCTACCCTGACCCTCTTGGAAAAGAGCCTTGGAAAGCTTGGAAATAGTACCTGGGCGACAATGACTAAAGGGATGATGTACAACTAAAAATCTGTTACCATAGGAGCAAAACCTATGGCGAGCATTCACAAATAGCCTGTTTACATGGTGACCTTGCCAAAATCTGTACACTCACTGAACAATGGAAACCAAAAATGGAAAAGAAGATCACTACCAAGAAAAATTCTCCAGCAAAGGAATATTCCTACAAGAAGACTGAGCAACAAAAGAAATCTCAGGTTCTCCCAGATGCTATGACTTCCCATAAGTGAATGTGCTTCCCTTGACTTAAAGAATGGCAATACTGGGTATTGCTTAAACCTCTCAAAATCAGGCTCATCTGGGATATAAATCATTTAATGACTTCTCTGGATTTCAGTCTTGGGACTTATTACACCTTGTATTTGCTATGAGACAATTTCCTCTCTGGATAAAGTGGGTAAATCATCTTCCTAAAGGTACATCTATCTGAGTGGAATCTACTCAATATCTATTACAGGTTAATTCCACTGTGAAGAAGCTAATCCGAACAGAAAGATGCCTCTACATTTGCCTCTACTCTATGTATAGAGTTGTTGAATGGTTAAAGCATACTAGGAAAGCTATGATTGACAGGTTGTACTGTAATATCTTCACTAATCAATTTGACCCAGGCAAACACAGATGAAGATAATTTTACCATGCACTAGCAAGTATTAAATTCTTTTCCTATTTCCTTTCTGTTGCATCTCTGGCTGGCTACTTCCAGCTGGCCACTTTTTTGTTTCCATCAACTTGGAGTACATAATATAACTAGGTAGGGTCATTAGCAGTGGAAGAGGAAGAATTAAAAAAAGGGTAATAAGGAAACCCAGATATATAATCTCATTTCACTCATGGCTCTCAACAGATGCTCTTGTGACCCTCACAATACCAGGCAAAGCTGTGTACTGTGAGAAGCTAAAATCCCTTTCAGAATGTTGTCCATGTGGCAATCAGAGGTCATAGAGCCTTGCAGTCCTCCTGGTCTTGCACCAGCCTCAAAATTTATTTAATATTTATTAAGAGGTCAGGAGACATATTCTGGACACCTCTGGGTGCATGTTTCACTATCTTGCATCAGTTTGTAATACCAGCATGGAGAAAGGTGAAAATGAGCCATATCTGTGAAAAGTCTCCCTGAGTTCTTATGCTTGCTCAAGTTGGTACATCACAGCATTGAATAAAACAGAGATAGAGAGAATCTTTCTGCACGTAAGATGGCCCTTTCTTTTTCACTGGTGTTTATGGGTGCAAATTTCTCCAAACAGATCTATTACTTGATCATACACATTCCACAAAAGCCACACACTTCCAATAATTGCACCAAGCAATTTTCTCCATCCTCAGGAACCCAGGCAGCTAAGGTCTGTTATGTTATCTGATTTATGGCTAGGAGGTCATTGAAGAATTCAAAAATTCTTAGTATGTCTCTTCTGTCCTCTCTTTAGCTAGAGTGCAAATGCTGCTGTTTCATTAATTGCAACAGATCCTGTTTTAAAATGTTAGAGTAACTCTCCCATTCAATTTGCTCTTGCTGCCCACATGGATCACTACTACTGTCATGGAGATGCTTCATTCATACCACTGAAAGTCTGTGCAGAAGCATTTTCATTCTTGTGAATCATGAGGTATGAGATCCTAGTAATGCCAGGATGGCTTCTCCTTTCGGGTACTTTCTGTTTCATTAGTTAAGAATCCCTATCTTTTCTCAATGCTTACCATTTAACTTCATTTATTCAGGAAACATAGCAGACCTCTCTGCTTCACTATGACCTTGCATGGAAGTTGTTTGGTTTGGTTTTTTTTTCCCCAAAGACAAAAGCATTTTTTAATATGCACAGA
>JAVCKT010032845.1:0-16529 GCA_032273925.1 Rhynchotus rufescens
GAATGAGCTCCAGCTTTTCCTAATAGGTTGACAATCACGTCAAAAGTATGCACAGAAAAAAAAAATATACATAAATGTCTACCTTGGAGCACTGTAGGAAAGGAAAAAGTGGATGGAGAGAAATTTGGTTGTAAATCTGGCAAGCCACAGAGCTGTTAATTGTAATATCCAGTTGTTGACAGTGTTATCAGTTGTAGGTTTTTGTATCACCATGTATATACAGTCTGTGTCATTAACCTCACCCACCCCAACCTCATTTTGCAAAGGATATTTTGCAACAGTTTGCTCAAGAAGTTAAGGTCTGTTTCCAGGCCAGGTATGTCAAAGGATGCAGAACAGTCTGTAGCTTTCCCAAATTTGGGGATTTTCATTATGATTGACAGTTTGCATTGCAATCCCTACTTCAGGAATAGGTAACTCTAATTCTGATTTGCAGGGTTCTTTTGCTTTGTGATCAGCTGGTCATATTTGTTAAACTGATAACGGTGCTCAGCTCCACAACAGGCAAGAAACATGCTTTGCAGTGAAGTAACTGTGTTGCAAGGCAAAATGTTCCATTTCATTTGTAAAGAAAAAAAATGGACAGTCTTATTTCTGCTATCACGAGACAACTAACATCACAAATCACTCTTCAAATATTTTGGCCTTGGCTGTGGAAGACACTAACACTAGTATTCTGCTTTCTATATGAATTTTACCTCTACAAATATCTCACTGGAATTGGTAAAAATAATGGGTTGAAATTTTTATTTTACAATAAGATTTACTTTTATAGACAAGGTGGTTTCTGGCTGACAATCCACAAACACCATGTTTTTAAAAGTTTGTCAGGGTATGTTTGTCCAGTTTAATGTAGAAAGCTATTGTCATTTCCCAGCCTAAGTATACATAAGGTGAAATGATTTCATCCACATCAATCATTAAAATGCTGCAACTATAATAGGTTGAAGTCATAGGATCTCTTTCTCAGTTCACCTGAATGTTTCTTATCATTTTTTTTTGTGACACCTATTTTGCTTCTGTCGATACTGTGCCATTACTTGTTTCTTTTCTACTGATACGATCTCTTTAAATACCCTTGATATCCTTCCCTTTAAAGCGAATGGCTACCATTCTAGAAAGTACAACAGAAATGTGATTTATAATTCTTTATTTTGTTGTCATCTTTGCTTATAATATCCATTTAGAAGAGATATAAAATAAAATTTCTGTCTCTGTTGGGTGATTTCCTCTTTTTCCTTCTCCTATATTGCTCCTCCAGCAAATACTGTTTTGCTCTGAGTTTCTCAAACTAACATGTTATTACTATTATTATTTTTTTTTTAATTAGAACAGTAACTTCATAGGCTGCAGTGCATTGTAATGACAAAACAGGATTGATGTGTATGTTTAAATCATGATTTTTGGGTTACGGGGATGGTCAGGACCTGGAACATCTGCCCTATGAGGCTGAGAGAGCTGGGCCTGTTCAGCCTGGAGAAGAGAAGGCTGAGGGGGGACCTGATCAGTGTCTATAAATACCTCAAGGGAGGCAGTGAGGAGGAGGGGGCGGCCTCTTCTCAGTGGTGGCCAGCGATGGGACTAGAGGAAACGGCCACAAGCTGAAGCATCAGAAGTTCCACAGGAACTTGAGAAAACACTTCTTGACAGTGAGGGTGACAGAGCCCTGGCACAGGCTGCCCAGGGAAGTTGTGGAGTCTCCTGCTTTGGAGACCTTCAAAACCTGCTTGGATGCAGCCCTGTGCCATGTGCTCTAGGTGAGCCTGCGTGTGCAGGGAGGTGACCTCTAGAGGTCCCTTCCAACCTTATTGATTCTGTGATTCAGTGATTATATTGACCAGCTGTTACCAGGCAAAAAGGTTCAGGAAGAGAAAAGTGCACTGAAATTAAAGCTGAAGGCCATGCAGTTAGTAGGGAGGAAAATGATTGTCCTTGTTATTGGCCTGAAGGGGATGTAAATGAAAATGTTAGTAGAATGTGAATCTTTTAGTACAGGTCAAGAGCTAAGAATGAGAAAATGCCAAATGTCCTTTCTAACTAGATACCTTCAGCTACAGGGCAAATACAAAAGTGTTCAACAGAGTAAAAGTTACTTATGAATGTTTAGGAGGAGGAATATATTGTATATTGTTCTCTTACTCATGACTCTATTACAATGAATAGCCATTAAGAATGTGTGTATGTATACACATATATTTATGTAAGTATGTATATTTATATACACACACATCTAAAATAACTCCTGATTCAGAAAAGCTTTTAAGTATGTGCTACAACCAAGTGCATATTTAAGTCCCATCAAAGTTAGACCTGTGCTTAAATTGCTTCTTCATCTGGGGCCTTAGGCAGTTCCTTTTATTTCCTGGATGTCTTGACATTTTTTGGAACTAGCTATATGTAAAGAGAGCTGCCATTTTGCAACACACAGTCATTATGATCTGGTACAGAGGTGTATTTTCTCATGAAGATCTTACTGTTGTTCTGTTTTGCTTCTTTTCATGTAAAATTAAAATAACTCATGCTGAAAATGTAGTCTCTGTGTGCTAGCTATTAAAAATAAATCAGGAAAGCAGTGGTATATTAAACCACACATACTTAGTTAGGATTTAACATGCAGGACAATGAAACCAAATTCCATCCTTACATGATATTTATTTGGGACACCGATAGCAATGTTTTTCTTTTTTCTTTTCTTTTTTTCTTTTTGAGACTGATTAGAATATGTGGCCAGTATCTTCATTGCTCCAGCATTTTTTTTTTTCCATGCAAGGACCATTTTAGCTGAAGTATCAAAAAACTGCTATCATAAACAATAGGCTTCCCATTCAGAATATTTTTCCCACGCTTATACCATTAACGTGTGCATCCAAAGATTCCTGTGGAGAGTGAAATTACAGAGTTGCCTACCAGCAAAAATGTGTGGTTCCTGTTTAAAATGATATTCCAGGTAAGTTAAAATGAGAAATTCTGGCGAGTAGCTAGGTGCGCTTTTTCAGATGGAAGGAAGGGGTCTTGCAATTGCCTCTCCCTAAAGAAGCAAAGCCAAACACAGCAAGGGGACACGTTAGCAACAGAGAGAAAGGGAGAAAGTGCATGTGCTGACACAGCATGGCACACGAGATGCAAGTTCTCCCTTAGGTTGTGCTGAAGCAGCCTTGCTGAGATCGCTAGTGCTAGAATTAAGCCTTGTTTTTTTTTCAGATATTTAATAAAAAAAAAAATAGAGTCCCTACCTCAAACCGGAGGAAATGGCAAAAAGATTTTGCCCTGGGCCATTCAGACAAGCTTCTTGGCTGCTTGAATCAAAACAAGTTAAATCCCTTCGTTTTTGCAGAACTGTGTCAACTTTTGTTTCTGTCTCTTAAGTAATGAGAGATTATGCTGAGATTATGTAAAACATTTTCTGTGAATAAGTCTAGAGTCATGAGGCTGGGATCCAAGGAACCATTATACATGTAGGCAGTTGATGAAATCTGTTATGGAAAATTAATATTGAAAAGGATGATGATTATTCTTAATGCTAACCTCTGAGGGAACATGGAAAAGGAGCTAAACGTAGATGGCAAGTTCATACGGCTGCAATGCAATATGGCAGTGGGGAAAGGGCACTGTAATTTGATGCTGCTCACAGAGAAGCTGTATCAGAGAGGAAGGAGAGAGCTGTGTAAAAGCGTCAATGCAAACAGTACCTGGAATTGTATGTCCAGCTTTTAGATAGCTGACCGGGATTGATTTGCTCATAGGAGTACATATGAAGAACAGGAAAGTACCTGGAAAACATTTGAGAAAATACTAGAATCTTAGAAGATGATGTTTTGCCAAGAATGACTAAAGAGAACGTATGAAGAGTATGAATTTAAATGTCACAGCAATACAAGGAAAATGATTAAACAACATATGTAAGGTATCAATACATGAATGAGAGCAAGAGCCTGGCCTTACTTGGTGTAAACCTGGTGGTACCTCAGTGACTTTGATGAAGGTACTTTCATCAAAGGTACCTTATTCACAGCCTTTAACATACAGGCTAACTGCTAGGAATGAACTGGACACAGTGAAGTGTCTCAGGAGAGAATTGTCATTTGTGATACTTGGAATCAGATCAGTCAAAACGTGAGAAGTACAGGCTGTAGAGGATATGCCTGCAGGTATTGAGGAATTGCAACGGGCACCATCTCAGCCTGTCTCAGTCGCTGAATCTGGCAAGGCAGCTTGCAAGCTAATACACCAGTAGAGCCCCTCGTTTCTTTGGTGGTGTCATTCAAGATAGACAGGGTCAACTTGCTGTGCAGGCAAAGCCAGAGTAGCTGGGCCAACAGCTTTGCCTATGCCAAAAGACACAAGAGTTGTTTGTAAGAGGAGTGTGTGCTGCATAAATAACAAATTCCTGCCTCCTCCTCTGCTATTGCCACTGGATAAGGGGTGAGGATTTGCCAAGTGATGGTCAGCCCTGATCTCTTTTTCACAGATAACCAAAGAAAGCTCTGCTGATCCACCTCGGCTTGGCCTACTTACACTTATCGTCCAGGGCTTCCCCAAATCCTCTCAGCGCCACCATCCTACCCACTGCCCCTCCACTGCCTCTAGCTGTTCACTCAGCTGGTGTGCTGAGCTGCCTTGGTTTTCCCCACCACCAGCCTCTTTACAGTAATCTCCCCGGCCCTTTGCAGTTCTTGCATAATAAGTTGCTTTGAGGGATTTTTTTACCATCTGTGAGGCAGATGATTGGTCACATGAGACTAATTTTTACTTCCCTAAAGGCATATCCTAGCTCATGGTAGGTGGAATTCATCAGTCTTGAAGAATGTGAACCCAGGCTAGGTCAATACCAGCAAGCAATGCAACTTAACAGGAGTGAGGCCGTAGACCATAAGTTGTATACTTTATACTGAACTAAATCTATTCTGATTTTGGAGACTAAATAAGAGTTGTATCCAGTATTCCTCAGTAAATAACCAGTAGAGTGATATTTGTGCTTTGGCCTTTGATGTCTAGTTTTGTTCTATCTGAAAGAAAACTAGAAGAGGAAAAAAACCTAGAAGAGGAGGCTTTTCTAGGAGACTGGATTTTAAAAAGCCTTTGGAAAGAACAAATAAACCATATCCATCAGTTTGCTTTTATCTGTCATTGCATTAATCCTTTTAAAGAATTTTAATAGGATAGAGAGACAGGTTTACTATTACAGAAGCTGAATTGTTCATTTCTTATCATTTTATGTTAATTTGTGGTGCTTTGCACCTCTCTTCAATTATTGTTTTCATCTGCTTTTCTTTGCACTGAAATAAGAAGACCATGAATAGTGTCTACAAATACTTACAGTAACATTTACTGGGTAAAGTATTCCATTTCAACCTATCAAGTAAGCAAGTTTGAGTTTTTGAAAGTCATTCCTTTTTTATAAAATTCTGGCTTGAGTAAGATTTAAGATGACAACATTTTTTTCTAGGACCAGAAATATCAGAAATATCAGGCAAGAAAAAGCAAAAAACTTTTTTTTTTTTTTTGGTGGCCAAGCCAAAGTCTTTGATCTTTCTGAAAGGTGCCAGAAGATGAGAGACTGCGGAATATCTCAGGACAAAGAAAATCTGGAATAGAAATAGAATTCTGGATTCATTGAAGGACATTGATGAAGTGTAACCAAATCCATGGCCATGCAAATGCCCAGGGAGGTTGTGGAAGAGAAGGTTGTGTCACATCCGTAGGGGAAGCATCTGCTCAGGAGATGTGTGCCCACACTCCCAGGAGAGACAGGCTGGCAACCCACAACTCCAGTGTGTGTGGGTATATGTTACTCTGTATAGGGGATGAAAACTTCTTGGGATTAGTCACAGAAAGCAACTGAGAAGTTTGTAGGTGTTTATTAGTACTATGGAAGTATATAATATTATGGTTTATCTATTATAAATATATAATAGATATAGATAAATATATGGTTTATATATTATGGTATTACTGATATTGGTCCTAAATGTATAATCAGCTGAATGCTGCTTACCAATGCATTAGAAGTCATTAATAAATCAGTAAAGTACCATGATCTCAATTTGTTTAGGTTACGTGTACTGAAAAGTTTTGTCCTGTGACAAGAGAGGGGAAGGTTTTTCTCTTTTATCAATGGGAGAGGATAAAGATTCCCAAAAGAAGTGACTAGAAGTGACCATATATCATATGCTATTAACATAAGAAAAAAAAAAAGGCAAAAGAAAAAAAAAAAAGTAGAATCACAGATTGCATAGGAAGAAAAAAATAGGCCATGTTTATGACTACATTTTCTAATGGGAAAATGAAGTGGAGAAGACATGAAGCCTCAGAGAAACTCTTTCTCACCGACTTTGGTTCTCATTAAGGGAATCAAGTAAAGGTGAAGCCAGAAATGACCAGTGTTGGACCTTTGAAAGCATTGGGAAGATACATCTTAATGAGCCAGAGACATTTGAAGGAGCAGCTGAACTTATCAGCTCAGATAGGGAGTGGTTAGAAAGAGATATGGGATTGAATAAAAAGGGGACTCATGAAGGATGTACTGGTAAATTACGGGAAAGAGCAGAAATAGAATAATTTTAGACTTTCAGATTTTCTTAAAAATATGATGTCAAGTGGGCCAAACCAGCAGTGACTTTAAGTGTTGTTAGAAGAAGTTGGTTCAGCATGACTTCTGGCACCTTTTGTTCCGTGCTTGGTATATTTTTGAGCTGAACTTTTTCCTTTACCAGTTTTATACAAGTTTGTTAGTTTTTATAGCTCTTCCCTTCCTATCATAAGTTAAAAGGCTTAGAGAAGAGTTGCTCCCTAGAGTTACTACTAAAGTTCCTAAAATTTTGGTGCAGCCAACTTAGTGTTCAGTAACTTTCTAAAGAATATGACCTTTCTGAAAGACCTGTGACAGCTTCATCCTGTAATGTTGGAACTGCATTTGTTCCAAAGAGGAGTTGCCTTTCAATTTGGCACAAGGACAATGATCAGCATTGTCAAGTGTTAGCTGATCACAAGCTGTTGAAATGGATAGGTAGCCAAGACAAGTTGTTATGGTAAAGAATTGCTCTGTTTTTAAAAGGAAAAATATAGGAGAGCAGCACAGACTTACCCCCAAGAGTAAGTGTTTTGATGACCACCAGGAGTAAGTGTTGTGACCATGTGATCACAACAAGGTAAATAATTCATTAGTGAACTGACAATTCTGAAGGCAGTGTTGATGCAGGGGGGGAAAGGCTTTGAAAAGTGAGAGTAGGTAGCTTGGAATTAATAAAGATGAGATGGAAGATTTTGTATTAGATCAGAACTTCAATTGTTCAAATTTCAGGAATTGAACTGTATCATAGAGAGGCAATAGTTGAAATGGGTGACTGAGCTTTGGGAGAAAGATCCTAGTTAAACTGTCATCCTGTCATCCTAGTTAAACTGTCAAAACTGTAACATATGTTTTGAGATGTTTTTGTTACGTATGTTTTGAGACGTCAAAGTTTTGTTTTCCCTGGGAATTTCAAGGCTTCTAATTGTATTTTTTAAATTTCATTTTCAGCTAATACAGTGTTAATGAAATCCCCACGGAATCACACACATGATTAGCCAGATACACAAACTATTGTCCTTAATTGGAGTGGTGGTGGTGACTTTTACAGGCTTGGAGACCACTCCTTCCTTTGAAAATCTTTTCTCGTGGAATGGGGAACTAAGTCTGATACAGTGACTGCCTGAACACCTGTGCAGAACAGCATTCATCCAATTTGCTATCAATAGCTTGGTCATGCACTTCCTTATCAGCCAGCTATCCCGCTTCCACACAAGAAGGCTGCATCAGTGCTTTTCCAGTGGATCTTTTTTTTCCTAGCCATGACAGCCCTTATGGAGAGTGTGAGGAAGGTAGAGGGAGAGGTCCTTACCTCAGCCTGCCTGCAGCAGCCAGTGTAATGGGAATTGCTGCCATTCTTACCAGTTGGCAAGACAGAGGAATCTTCTCATAAGCTAACTTCACTTAGTGGATCATGGGAAGGGGAAAAAAAGGACTTGGGCCAAAGCTGGCAGGGGGCTGGGATGAGCAGGATTTATGCAGGCAGGTTCCAGCTCTTCAGCTATGGCAGAAATTTGTAATGGATGTTCCACCTGTCAGCTGCAGAAGACAGGGGACTTGGAATAAGAGTTTGGGCAATGAGTGCAAGAGAAGTTCTTTAAATGCCAAAAACATAATCTTTATTATTATCATCACTGTGGTGCAGCAGGGGATAAAGTGGACCAGTATCCACACAACTGAACAATAAATAAATTACTAGTGCTACCCTGTTACATAATGCTTTCCACCCAAAGATTTCACATTTCTTGCCAAACGCAGACTAACATTTTTTATCTGTATACATCTGAGGTAAAACATATGGAAGTGACTTCTTTGTGGTTACCCAGCAAAGCAGTAATACCCCTGGGATGAGAACACAGCTCTCCCAATGTCAATTTGCAACTGTGCACATTAGGAAATCCGCCTTCCCACTGCTGTCTGAAAGAGCTCTTGGTAAAAAATCTCTTTCTAATATTCCACTGTGAATATAACTGGAAAAAGAAAAAAGAAAAAAATACTAAGCTAAGAACTAGCGTAGAAAGATTTCATATTTGAGCATAGGATTGAGCAAAGAATCTTCAGAGTTTCAAAATTGCTAAGATGTTGACCAAAAAAGATAAATCTATCTTGCCCTTCTGTTCTGCACATCTATGTGATTCTCCTCTAACAAAACCTGAAGTGAGAGTATCACTCATCGCCTCCAATCCTTCATCTCAGCTGCACAGATAATTTACTGTTCTTTCCTGGAACATATGAGGACCAATACAGGACACAATAAGTTATTACTAGTGGTGGTGCAGGCTCCAAAGCCCTAACTCAGCTTATCTTTCAGTGCTGTTCAACAGTGTTGTTCTCTGTGACTAACAAGCAGTCTTTTTGCCTTTTTTTTTTTTTTGATTGACTAAAACCACGTCTACAAAGACCACTTCTAAAGAACAGAGTAGCTTTTGATTTAATCAAAATCTCCTGGCCATAGAGAATTGTGTAACCTGAATTGATATAGGCTAGTGATACCAAGGGAACAAGATGAAAAAGCTATTCAAAATTTGAAATGAAACAGTCCCATAGTCATCATTCTGTCAAAACAAATCATGTGTAGAAAGAGGACAATTGATGTTTATAATATACTCAGGCCTAAAAAGCAGTTGATATATTTTCCTCATTTTCAATAGCTAGATGATGTCTATCCAAGACTTTGTGTGCCCAGTGGGGAAGATGTAGCCTTGATCTACCTAGAACCTCTAGTAAAACCATGACTGTCTTAACACATCATTAACAGAACAGTTTAATACCTAGTGTATTAAAATGATCAGATCCTTTGAAAGCCAGCCAGACAGCTCAGAAACTCATTTCTAGAGCTGACTTCCATCACTTTATGTTTACTCTCTCAGCCCTTTCCAAGAACTCTTACACAAATTTGCTGTATGCTGAGAGGGACACCTTTTGCATGAATACAGGAGAAAATTCTTGACTTGCTGGGCTTCTTTTAATCAACTACTTATAGCCTGTGCTTTTTCTCAAGTCTAGGCTTTATTTATGCACAAATATGCATTGTGGCAGTTGGGAAACCCAAGACATGGCAAAAAATGCCATTGCAGTCTTGCCTTGTGCTTCCACTTTTCTATCTGAGCTCTTCTTGAGCCTAGTCTTATTGATCAGCATGATGTTACCTCCCCAGCATGCTCTTGCATGATGAAACTGTGTCCCACATGGGCACAACATGCCAGGAAAAAGATATGGGCAAAAAAATGGGGGAAGTTTGGGAGAAACCTGGATGTGATGCCTGGCACTGTGCTGCCGGCGTGGAGTGGCTATTTCTGCTCAGTCCCTGCTGGAACCTGGTGCTGGACTGAGGAGCTGGTGGTGGAGCCCCTCCCTTCAAACGGCTGCCCAGTGTCATGCTCAGGACTGCATCTCTGACAGCAGTGGTGAGGATCATTGGCAGAGACCAACGGTGACCCACTTGACATCACCTGGAAGGAGGGCAGCAGGGATGCAGTTGAATTTGCCCTACACACCATGGCCATCACCACATCACTACTTACCCACCTGGGCAATCTGGTCCAAACCACGGTGAACACCAGTGATCTATTTTTTTTTCTTTTTTTCTTTTTTCTTTTTCTTTTTTTTTTTTTTTTAATCTGCAGGTTCATTCCCTGGTGACTCATATGGTTTTAATGGAACTACTTTCAATTCCTTCCACTGCAAGTGAAACCTGTAAAATCTGATGATCTGAAGCACAATCGAGAATGATCTGGCAGGGGGAACAATAAATGCAGGAGTCATAGACTAATCCATTTTATTATCTTGCTGAAAACTAGACATAGGTGACTATATAGTAATGAGAGTGGCTGATAACAACACAAAAACACCACCTAATGATACTGGCAGCCCTACACTTATATTTCAGGGTCTCAAGTCAGCATGGATTGTTTTTCCTTAATCAGTTATTCATTAAGCCCGACCACTTCCCTGTGCATGAACAAGCTGTCTTTCTCTCGCATAACCCCCAGTTTTTCTTCTTTTACACGTTCCTTTGACATCCTATCATCAGTTTTCAATTTTATCATCCAATTTAACATAATTTAGAAAAATGACATGTATTGCAGTGATGCCCAAGCTAGGAAAACTAGAACAGGGGAAATCTCCTATTAGACAAAGGTCCATTTGAAGTAAAGAAGTGGTGAGACCAATAGTAAAATTTATGCATATCCTCTGACAGGTTACTAAATGCACTAAAGAATGTATGTAAAAATGCTCTCTTTCCTTCATATTTTTCTGTAAGTATCTTCCTTCTCCTCCCTCTACCTCCCCCCTACCTCTTTCTTCCTCTTTTCATTTAACTGGCTACCTTAAAAGCACAAGAAACCACTTGCCTTTCTCCTTCTCACATATTCAGAGCCAGCATCTTCCTTTATCTCTTTCTGGGGCTGGAGAGAGGTCAAGTTCCTTTACTGAGCCGTATATCATGCGTAGGGAGAGAAGAATTTGGTGCCATCTGCAGCTGCTGGAATGGGAATAAATTATACCTGTATTAGGTGACTGGGAGCTGCTGTCAGATCAGAGTGGTTTTGTTTTTCTTGTCTATCTTCATTTTGCAAAATGATAGGTGATGACCTGAACTAAAAAGCTATTGAGTATCAGGTTCTTTGTGTTTTGTTTTGGCCACACATTTTGAGAGATACTCTGCTATTTACTGAAGAATTTCATCTGAAACCTGCAAAACTGCGTGCCAAAACACAAGCAGGAAGAGAGATTGAAATGAGCACTTTATATTGCAATGTTCAGGAAACACTGGGTTTAGTTTGTTTTTTGAAATGTCTGTTTTTTTGCTGAGTGACAACAAAACGGAGTGTGACAGTGGAAGGTTCATCCTTCCACAAAGCCATTTACTAATTTCTAATCCAAAATCAATCTTTAAAAATAAATGAAAAGAGAATGCAGTCTATATAAATTCAAAGATGACCTAGCACACAGTTTATTGCTGCTTAAAAGCGGAGAATTTGGTGTGTGGGGTGAATGCTGGAGAACTGCCCTCTATTTGGATATGCAAAATAAAGATCTGTTTTTCAAAGGAGCTAAGCACCTGGAACTTTCTTCTGGCATTAGCCTACTAGCCAGATAAAACAGATAAATGCTAATCTAATCAATCTATTAAATAATTATGTTTATAATGAAATAGAGACATAAAACAATCTTAGTAGCAAAGCTCTCCCTTCTATAGCTCTGCATAAGTTATGTTTGAGTAAGGAACCCTAAACAGAGACCACAGTGATATATACACTGTGTATACACAACATGCACACGCACATGTCTTCTCCCACCCATATCTATACTGGAAAAGAAAAGATAGGATAGCTGATGCCTGAGCCAAGAAAAACATTTATTTTGGATGATACCTTTTTAGAACTGACTTCTCTGCTGAATTCAAAAAATGTGTTTGAAATTAGAGAGGCGTGTTTATGGAGGATATAAAAAAGAGATGGAAGAAGAAATCACTTAGGGAAATGCTAGTCCCCTCCTCCACAGACTGCCCTTTGCTATGACCCTGACCTTTAGTTCTGTCACTTGAAAAGATCCTTAAATATTTGTTGTGATATTTTGGGAATAGACAGGTACAGATTGAGCTATATGCTGGTTACTCTGACTCATTCCCACCATATAAATGAAAAAAAAATATATCTAAACATACATATAGCTACATTTTTTTCATGCAGTACGACATTCGTGTTTCAATTAAGACAGTCCTTCAATGTTACTAATTTTTACCTGTGCAACACCAAGCCCTAAAAGAACAATAATAAGCAGACAATGCTTTCAGTAAATCATTACACTTGCTACATTTTCTTGCTGCGTAAGTACTTTCCTTCATATGCTGTATTTGCTCACATGGCTCCACGCTTAGCTGAGCATATTTGCTCTGTCACAATCTCAGATCCTCCTTACTGTCGATGTCCAGTTTGTCTACACTAAATGTGATATGTTTCACACATGCGGCTGTGAGACACGCAACTGTGAGAACAGTTTCTACTTTTATTAACACTAACTGTTACCATGCCTGCAACTGCCAAATGCTATGCAGCAATTACAGCGAGCTACTTAATATAGCGGCCAGTGGGAAGGAGGAGACTCTTTCTCTCTCCATGGCATGGTCAAATGCTGCAGCTGTTTTAGAGAAGTAAACGTGTGCACAGCTGGCTTCTAGGTAGTTGCTTTTTGTTGTCTAAACCTCGCATTTGCTAAGCAAACACTTATTTACCTAAGCAAAAAATGGACTGCAGATTCTTAGCATTATGTTGCAGATGCCTTGTTGATTCTTGGAGTGCATGTTTCAGTCACAAAGGTTTTGTTAAATGACAATTAAATGGTGTATCTGCTGATTATGTTTCCCAAACTCACACATTCTAAAGTCATTTGCAATCAGTCCCTCTTTTCTCTGTGATAATCTCGACATAAAACTACCCTTTTGAAACACAAACCACCTTGAAAAGGATATGTTGACTGCTAGTCCAGGCTCCTTTAAAAAGTGTTGCTACTTGTACATCTGAAATTGCTGCTTATTTGTGTGAATGTGGGCCACTTTGTGTAAATGAGCGGCACAAAATATAAAACCATTTGGGTAATCTGTATAGAATATGGTGTTACATGGTGTTACTTTTTTTTTTTTTATTTTAAATTATCATGTTTATGTTGTACCAGCACTTTGAAATTACTCGTCAGCCATTAATACTTATTCTGGGAAGAATGCTGACTGTGCCAGTCTGTGATCATTTTTGGTATGATTACTTGGTTTATTTTAGGGACATTACCAGACTCGTCCAGTTTCTTTAACTGTTTCTTTCCATGAGTTCAGGTTAGACTTTGATTTCACACCAACTTTGCACAAACCACGACCTACCTAGGTGACCAAAAAAGTCAAAACCAAAGACTGTAATTAGAAGCTTTTGCATTTTTAAAAGCTTTCAACAAGGTAGTATTGTGATATCTGCTTATTTGCCATGTCTTTGCAGTTAAAGTCTCACTTATTATAACTGAAAGACAGCTTCCATAAGCTAAAGCACCTTTAAGCTGAAATGTGACCTCTCTCTTGTGTGTCACGTAAAGGAATGTGCTGTCTTTTAAAAATTAATTTATCTTGCTCCTTGGAATTGCTTTGCAGCTATGTTGCAGAGGTAGCATAACAGTATCAAACACGCCTTCCATCTTCAAGAGAAAGCAAGCAAGCAGCTGGGAGTGCTTCTCTGAGCATTCATTCATCATGAAAAGTAATGAAAAGTCATGAGCAGAGATGTTAATATAGCTCTCATTTCCAGGGTGACTGTGTGTGTATATATATATAGGACAATTGTCTTCCTTACAATAGCAATTGGAAAATTGAAGCTTCTGCAGTTGTTATGTGTTTGTTTTTACCCTCTCACTATCAATCCAGAATCTCAGAACATGTCCAATATATAGTAAAAGTATGAATGATGTATGTTACCAGTTTTCTCATCTGACTTAATACACGGGGGAAAAAAAAAAAAGAGCTCCAACTCTATGTCCTGCAAATCTAACTGATGAACAATCATCCTTTTCTAATATTTTGGCACACACATGCACATAACACACATGATGATAAGAACCTGGTTGAAAAAAAAAAGAATATTGATTAATTAGTTCTTTTGAGACCCCATCTTTAAATGACATATCTTGATATTTTGAATGTTTCTGGATTGCTATTCTTGTTCTATAAACACCACAACTGTCAATTTAAAGATGAGGTTCTGTAACATAATATATACCACATTGAGAAATCCACATGCTGTGATTTTACCGAGAATGAAAACTTACTTTTACTCTAGAGAGTAGAGAGACTTTTTGTGTTTCAAAAAATAGAAAAAGCAGAGTGCTTTACTGGCATTTTTAGGTCATACTTCGATACATACTGAAATATGCTCTTTTATTCCAGAGTTGTTCCAGCTTGAATTATTTTCTTATTTCTCCCAGCAGATTCTATTAAGCAGTTTTGAACTCTCATTAGAAGTATGATTTATTATATCATTTGAATTGTGCAAAGCCATGGAAGCTGTGTGGAAGGCTGGAAGCTAACTGGGTGGCAGAGATACACATGTATAATTAACACAGTATGGTCCAAATGCACATCTGCTATCAGAATTATAGGATTTAATTTCATATATATTCATGGAAAGCATGGGGGAATGGCTGGAAGGATGAATTTTTACTCTTTCACCTTCCAAATTTACAGTCATAACATTGACTAAATATGAAAAAGATGACAGTGTAACCTAAAAGAAGGAGAATATATTTTCATCTTTGCATGTAAATTCCTATGTGTTTTTAAAAATGGAAAACCACTATGATAAGTGCTGTTATGTGTGGCTGTAACAGCTTTGCAAGTGAGTCACCAGCCAGCTTCGGATCCAGACTTCCAGTTTTACTGTGCAGACACCTGTAACTCAAACTAAAGGATTTCCTACATTAGCTGGCAGAAACAGTTGATTTTTTTATAGTCAAAGGATCATCAGCTTGAGAAAAAGAACTAGCAGTCTGAAATAGCAAGTTACACATTTCAGAATTGCTTCATAGCTGCATTTGGCAGAGTCTTTCTCAGAGGCCACGTGGCAACATGGTGGGAGAAATGGATTGACTGGGCAGGGCACAGCTCCCTTTACTCCCATACTCTTCCTCTGACCTTACAACCTTACACCTTACTGTGGCCCAGCAGGCATAAAACATTTTCCTCCTTGGGAATGAATGCAGCCAAGCAGGTGGGGTTACCTCAAAGAGGGACAATATCTCAACAAGTGACTCGTGATCCCCAGCTTCAGACCTAGTATCCTACTACCTGGAATGTAGGGTAAAAGGATCTTCTTTTGGAAACTTCATTAGATGACTACCTGCCTTTCCAAAGACTAAAAAAAAGACCTCGAAAAACTCAGGTCTCCACCTGTTTTTACAGAGGAAGAGAAACTTAAAATAAATGTAAGGCAAGGCATATTAATACTTCTGCCAAAATTCTTAAATAGAGGGGAAACTGGTTGAAAGTTTCTTATCACAATTATTTTAAAGGACAATAAATCTGTAGTTAAAAATAATATAAGGCCTGATTTCAAAACTGAAACGTATTTGGGTCTTTGCTAGCCATTCTTTTTATGTGAGGGATCTTCTTAAGTCACACATTGAAAAATGTAAAAAACTGAATAAAAACACTGACAAAAGAGAAAGTATCAATCTTTTAATAGGAAAATGTCACATGGCAAAAAAATACATTTTATGAACAGTTTTAATGAGTTTGGAAATACTCCATTCACTTCAGTGGATTTTTAGTAATATTATGTTAATTTTGTTCATTTTTTTTCCTGTAAGAAAGGAGAGGATTGAGGAGCTGCACAATTTATTGTGACTGATACCTCGTTTAGGCTGTCACTCAGTAACAGGCTTTTGTTGTCTGCGTAGGTCAGCCATGAGCAGGAAGAATAATCATGGATACGCTACTGTCCCATGTCACAGTGAGGCAGAACTTGGACAACATTTCCAAAGCCCACAGTCACTCAAGTGTCTCCTGAGGTGTCTGTAATGATACCAGTCTCATTCTAGACATATAGTTTATGGATGCCTTTAAAAGTAGTAATAGGAGTTAGCTCTTTTTTTTTTTTTTTTTTTGTGCAATGTCCCTAATTCAATTCCTTGCTAATAACCACAGGGTCGATACATAAGCTACTGCAACATGTCAGCAAACTTGAAAGTACGCAGTTTAGCACTCAAAAGACAAGTTGTGCAAGCATAACCATTCCTTCTCTCCAATATTATTATAACAGAGTTTTAGGCATTTCTTCATGGTTCTTAAACTTACTCAGCTCTGACTGATTATTCTGATTTTCCTTTACACAGAAGTCTCAGGGAGAATTTTCCTTTCCTTTCCTTTCCTTTCCTTTCCTTTCCTTTCCTTTCCTTTCCTTTCCTTTCCTTTCCTTTCCTTTCC
>JAVCKT010032847.1:0-15994 GCA_032273925.1 Rhynchotus rufescens
ATGCGCCCGGGTGCCCCGTGCTCTGGGTGTCCCTGCTGGAGCAGGGGCTGCGCTGGGGGAGCCCTGGGGTCCCTTCCAGCCTCGGCCGTCCTGGGATTCTGTAATTCAAAGGAGGAAGCAGGAAAGCCCCCTCCATTTTCGTGCCTACAAGGGTCTCTATACTTCCCATCATCCCAAAAGAAAACACCAAACTGGGAGGAATGGTTGATAAACCAGATGGTTATGCTGTCATTCACAGAGATCTTACCAGGCTGCACAAAAAGGACAATGAACTTTCATGCAGCTCAAGGGGAAATGCCAAGAGCTGCATGAGGAGGAGAACAAGACCAGGGGCCAATATGAGATGTTCTGCTCTGCAGAAGGACCCGGGGACAGCAGGGGGTCCCCGAGGCAGCGGTGGCCCTGGTGGCACCAAGGGCAGCGGCCTCCGGGGCCGCGCGGGGAAGAGCAGCTGGGCAGGGAGCAGGGAAGGACCCGGAGGTGATGAAGGGCCCGGAGCATCTCCTGGATGGGCAGAGCAGGGAAAAACAGGGATCTTCAGCCGGGACAGGAGAAGGGCCGGGGGGGCTTGTTCGAACACCCCAAGAGCTGCTCGGGAGGGAGCCAAGAGGATGGACAGACCCTTGGAGCAGTGCCCGGGATGGGGCGAGAGGCAGTGTGCACGAGATAGAATCACTAAATGCCGCTTAAATGCAAGAAAAACCTTTCTTCTTGCTGGGATACTGAACACAGGGAACTGCCCCGAGAGGCACTTGAGTATCTGCCCCTGGTGATACTCAGACGGGCCTGGCCGTGCCCTGGAGCACCCTGCTCGGCTGGCCCTGCTTTGGTGCTGGACAGGGCGATCCCAGCGGTGCCCCCAGCGTCGGCAGCTGGGCTCCCTGCTGCCCTGGCTCGGGAGCCCCTGCCCCTCGGGCACCGCCGCGCTGCCGCCCGCCACCCCGCACTGCCGCGCTGCGCGGGCGCCCGGGAGCACCAGCGCCCGGCCCGCGGCTGGCGCTGCGCCGCGGCCGCAGGTTGGGGTCCGTCCCCGCGGCCGCCCCTGCGCCGCGCTCGTGTCCTCGCCGGCGCCTCCGCCTGCCCTCCAGCTCCTGCCACCGCCGGGACAGCCGCTCCCACAGCCACCGCACTGCCCCACAGGCTGGGCTCCCTCATTAACCTCATTAACCACTGCCCTTTCCAGGCAATTAATACACGCGCTCCGTGAAATGGGGCCCTAGCACAAACAACCGCGTCTCTGCTACCAACCCTGCTCCACGCCGCAAACCGGCAGCTCCTCTTCCTCGCCCTTTGCAGTGCTCTGTGCACAACACGTCCACACCAGCATCCCGCGCCGTCCCGCACGCCAAGGGCTGCTGGCGCCGCGCTGGGTGCCGTGCCGGCCGCCGCCTCGCCCGTGGCCCCGCGCCGCTCGCGCTCCTCAGGTGTCTGACCTGGTCACAGGAGCCGTCCCCAGGGGCTCCCCAGGATCGGGGCTCCCGCGTGCACCCCGCGGCGCTGGGTGCAGGACAAGGCTCCTCTTGCAGATAGGAAATGCGGGGGTTCAATCAAAGAGGCTTCCTAGTCTAAGTGAATTTCTTCTGGATTTCTGCAGTCTGCTCCAAGTCTGACCTAAGCCTGCTTATGCCAAGAGCGGATGTGGAAGGAAGCCCTAGGACAGAGCGGGACGAGGGAGGGATGAGAAAGGCGCTTCCCAGAGCCCGGGCAGCGCGTGGTGACGCGCGGCGGCCTCCCGTTGCAACGGGGTCAGCTCTGCACCGCTCCTCCAGCAGGAAGGGCCTCATTTGAAGGACGGGGGATTTTGGCCACCCCTGGTGTAGGACAGCGGGTTTGGCAGGTCATGGTGATGGCTACAGGGCAACCACCCATCAAGAGGGCTAAAGAGCCCTGGTGTTAGGAGCCCTGCAGAGTCCCCAGAGCTCAGCACCCACCTGCCCCCGGCAGCAAGGACACGAGGGTCCCTGCTCGGTGCCTGGGCTCACCGCGTCACCTCCCGCACACCCTGCTCCTACACCCGCTCCTTGCCGGGACACCGGGGGCCCAGGCTCGTGCTAGGGTTGTTCTACGGGTGCTGCTCCCAGCAGAGGCCAGCGAAGACGCGCACGGCCTGCAGATCCCTGCGGCCACGGGTGCCCTCGGACACGGCCCCTTCCTACCCCTTTGGCGTCGCAGGGACTCGAGCTGCAGGCGCAACGGGCTGCGCTGCGGGCGCCGCGGCGGGCAGGACGGGGCACCGCGACAGGGGACAGGCCGAGCGCGGCGGGAGCGGCTGGCACCACGGGCAGCGACGGGAGCCGCGGGCGCTGCAGGTCCTGGCAATGGTGTGTGCCGGCGCCGCCGTGCCGCACGGTGCAGCGCCCGACGCCTGCAGCAGCGACACAGCCAGCGAATCTGCTCGGGTGCCAGCAGCCCAGGTACGCAGACACTGCATGGATCAGCACGGGACGGGATGCATGGAGACACGGCACTATGGAATGACATGAGGAGGACAGTCCCACTGCCGGGTGCGGCGGCCGCGCCAGGCCGGGTGCCGGTGCCGGTGCCGGTGCGGCCGGGGCGCCCCTGCTCCTGCCGCGCTCCGCCAGGACAGGGGAGGCTGCCCAGGCTGCCCAGGGAGGCTGTGGAGTCTCCTTCTTTGGAGATCTTTAAAACCCGCTTGGATGCAGCCTGTGCCACGTGCTCTGGGTGCTCTGCGTGAGCAGGGGGTGACCTCGAGGCCCCTGCCAACCTTAAGCATTTTATGATTCTGTGATTCTATGATTCTATGACAGCGCTCCATCTCCAGGCTGCCCCGGCTCCGCGGCGCGCATGCCCAGCCCCACGGAGCCCCACGCAGCCCCACGCAGCCCCACGGAGCCGGCTGCAGCCGGGAACAGGGCAGAGCTGCTCCCGACCCAGGGGTGCCCGCGGCGCCCGGCGCTGCCGCAGGGACCACGCTCGGAAATGCAGTAATTGGTAGAAAATGACAAATAAAACCACACGTGAGGCCACCCAGAGCTCTGGATCGGCCTTCGCGCATGGGAGCAGCATACACATAGCAGCAGTTCCACACACACCATGACACACGGCACAGGCGGACAGACAGGCAGCCAGGGAAGCAGCAGCACCACGAGCACACGGCCATGCACCCGGGGCCATTCCCGCTGCGGAGCAGCCGGCAGGATCCCGGGACGTCCCTGCTCCCGCCGCCTCCTCCCGCTGCAGGGGCGATCCCTGCATCCCTGGGTTTGCCCTGGGGCTCGCCGAGCACAAGGCACGGGCTGGGCGAGCACGGGTCTCTAGCGCAGGTCCCTAATGGGCCGTGTGTGGGGGCAGCTGGAAGGGGGGTCATTTTCCGGACTGTTCCTGCAGCTCCCAGGGGGACTGACACCTCTCTGTGACCATCCACATCTCAAAGGATGATGTGGGTCCCTTCTAAACCCGGCCTTTGCTGGGGCTCAGCCGAACCCACCTCCCGCACTGCTGGATGGGGTCACACGTGGGAAGAGCATAAAATGGGGCTTCCTCTGTCACCTGGAGCAGGAGGTGACCTAGGGAATGCCGTGCCTGGAACACAGGGACCCGCAGGGGCTCTGTGCCACATGTGCCAGAGGAGTGACCTGCGGTGCATCCGTGCGGGGCACGGCCGGCGTTGGCAGGGCTCCCACGGGCTCCTCCAGCGCGTGGCCGCAGCGGGAACGTCCCCGGGTCTCGCGTGCGCACAGCACCACAGCACGGGCACACGGGCATGCGGCGGGACGCGCTGACACGGCCCCGCTCCCCGTCTCGGCCGGCGCGGGGCCGCGGGAGGCCGGGGAGCCGGGCGCGCGCGGGCGCGGGACGGTGGCATGGGGACGTGCTCACTTACACAGCTCGCCCACCCTCCTGCGGCCGGCGGCGGGCCGAGACAGAGCAGCGCGGCATGCACACGAGAGCAGGGAGAGAGCAACGAGAGAGAACGTTAGCGGCGCCCGCGGCGCCCGCCGCTCCGCTCCGCTCCCCGACCCCGCGCCCGGCACCGCGCGCCAAGGCCACCGGACAGGCAGGACGGTGGCACCGGGGCAGGCAAGGGGGCGGGAAGCTGCCCCCCGGGGCCGGGCAGGTCGGGGGCCCAGTCCTGAGCTCATGTTGAGGAGCTCCCTACCGACATGGGGCTGTTCTTGGTCGCACGAGGTCGGCACCCGAACCTCAACCACCCTGTGTGACGGGCAGGAGGGGAAGGGACGTGAAGGGGAGGAAGGGCAAGGGGAAGGGGAAGGAGAAGGGGAAGGGGAAGCAGAGGAAGGAGAAGGGGAACGTGAAGGGGAGGAAGGAAAGGGCTGCAGGAGAGACCTGTGGAGAGCAGGAGAAGGGAAGAGAGACAGGGAGAATGACTGCAGAGAGAAACACCCCAGAGCAGAAGAGGAGATCGAGAGCAGCCAAGAGCTCAACATCCCTCCCGAGTGCAGCAAACACCTGCGCTAAGCGGCTTGTTCCTGTGATTGTGAGACCATCGGCCACAACCAAGGGTCAAGAGCACATTAGTAGGGCCTCGCTAGCGGGTTAGCCTTTCCCAAAGGGGATAATCACTGTTTCCCTGCTAGGGAAGCCTATTTCAATCCTTTCCTAAGAGTCCCAATGCTGCCCAGTGCTTTCCAGGGTCGGCAAGCACTTGCCCCTAGGAAACACTCCACGGACCTGGGACAGCAGCTCCGAGGATCCAAGGGCAGCAGCTCCAGAGGATCCAAGGGCAGCAGCTCCGAGGATCCAAGGGCAGCAGCTCCGAGGATCCAAGGGCAGCAGCTCCAAGGACCAAGGGCAGCAGCTCCGAGGATCCAAGGGCAGCAGCTCCGAGGACACAAGGGCAGCAGCTCCGAGGAGCCGGGGCTGCAGCGGGCAGCTGGCAGCAGGGCAGCATGCGGTGCCAGGGCAAGTGCCCAGTCACGTCGCATGCTGCCCGCTGGGCTGCTGCTAAACCTACTGCCCTTCATCTCATACTCCTGAAAACCCCTTGCTGAGGCATCAGGGTAGCAGGACTCGGTGCAGAGGACATGGCCCAAATCCTCTGCACAGGGACTATTCGATCCCTGAGCTGGCACCCCACTCCTCTTAGCCCTGGCATCCCTCGCTCTGTGCCAGGGGCTCTCATTGACGGTCTGGGCGCTACAAACAGCAGGGATCATCACCGTTTTCATCAGGGTTTTATTCCTTTTTGCAGGCTAAGAGATTGCAGGGGGATGAAGGCAGATCCCGGGAGCAGCGCATGGCACCAGCGCCTGGAAAAAGGGGTTCTCCACTCTGGCTGCCCCTTTCTCTGCCCTTCCACGGGGCAGCCGAAGCGGGGGCTGCAGCACGCGGTGCGGGACGGGCCCCGGGCTGCCCTCCGCTCCAGGGGTCCCGCGGGCACCATGCAGCCCCCCAGCCCAAGCGGGCTCTCCTGGGATGCTCCCGAGCACGGCGCCCTCCCGGCTCTCACGGCGAGTGGCGTAGAAGAGCAAGGCGAGCTCCAAGCTCAGCTCGGGATGCGCAAGGGTGCAGGGACGGGGCCCACGGCCTCCCTGGGCAGATTTGCAGGTGGAGCACGAGCTCTCTGAGAGGGAGAATCGGGAGCAAGAACCTGGCTCTCAATACAGAGCACGTGCAACACGGCCAGGTCGGAGCATCGGGGACTTAAAACCTGCTCACGCCCTCAGCGAACATTGCGCTCCTGTTGCAGTCGCTCCCTTTGCCCTCCGCTGCCCTCCTCTTCTCGGGAAAGGGGAATTTAAGGTTAGCATCTCTCCACTGCTCTGTTGCTTCAGTTCTGCCACAACCCACTTGCTGCTCCTTCCCAATTCCCAGGCGCTCCAGATGGGGACAGGAACCCCCCGTCTCCTTCGTGTTGCCTCTGGGCATCTCCAAGTCAGTGTCTCAGCGAGGCCTCACTGGAGAGTCTGAACAAACACAACGGGTTTGCAGCAGCGTCGCCCTAGGCCAGCGAGCTCTCCCTACGGTTGCTTTGCTTCCTGTTCACTTACAAAATAACCACAATTTGCATGCGGCTCTTTGGGTTTCTGCCTCGGAAAAGCCCCTTCTCTGCGGCCTCCCCTGCTCATCCTGAGGGAGTCAATCCCCTCTACAACTCTTCTGCAGGATGGGTGATAAAATAAGGGAATCGGGGGAGCTTCCCAGGGCTGGAATTAGCAACCAAGTGGGACTTTGAGGTTTCATTCTCTCTCTTGGGCCCCTGCAGCTCTTGGTGGGACCCAGGTGCACGTAGGCAGCACCGGCCCTGTCCTTGACAAGCCCGGCCCAGGCGGGGAGCGCGGGCTGAAGCCGAGGTTTGCTCTTCCACCCCCTGGGCGGGATGCGGGGCATGAGCTGGGATTAGTACATGTTAGTGACGGATGAGGCGAAGCCGGCGGGGACACGGACACATGCGCAGACGGGCTGCCCACCAAACCCCTGTCTCCTTGTAGGCAGCGCGCGGGGACATCCAGGCCGCGGTGGGCACCGAGCTGGGCTCCCGTGCGGTCTCCTCGGAGCCGCGGCGCTCGCGGAGCCACCAACGGTGCTGGCATTCCCCAGACTCCCAGCACGTTTCCCAAATGCTCGGCCTCCACAGGCTTATCTCCAACACGGGCTATTTGTCCATGGGGCCAGGTCTAAAGGGCAGAGGCACAGCGGTGGCCGGAGCTGGGGAGCAGCGCGACTGCAGCAACCATTGTACCGGGCTGGCTGCACTGCTGCCCTGCAGGGAACACTGCAGGAACAGGCAGGCAGCGAGCGCGGCTGCAGCGAGTGCTGCACCGAGCTGGCTGCACTGCCGCCCTGCAGGGAACACTGCAGGAACAGCCGGGCAGCAGTGCAGCTGCAGCGAGCGCTGCACTGAGCTGGCTGAGCTGCCGCCCTGCAGGGAACACTGCAGGAACGGCCGGGCATCAGTGCAGCTGCAGCGAGTGCTGCGCTGAGCCGGCTGCGCTGCCGCCCTGCAGGGAATGCTGCAGGAACAGGCAGGCAGCGAGCGCAGCTGCAGCGAGTGCTGCACCGAGCTGGCTGAGCTGCCACCCTGCAGGGAACACTGCAGGAACGGCCGGGCATCAGTGCAGCTGCAGCGAGCGCTGTGCTGAACCAGCTGCGCTGCTGCCCTGCAGGGAACGCTGCAGGAACGCCTGGGCAGCAGTGCAGCTGCAGCGAGTGCTGCGCTGAACCGGCCGCGCTGCTGTCCTGCAGGGAACACTGCAGGAACAGCTGGGCAGCAGTGCAGCTGCAGCGAGTGCTGCGCTGAGCTGGCCATGCTGCCACCCTGCAGGAAACGCTGCAGGAATGGCTGGGCAGCAGTGCAGCTGCAGCAAGCGCTGCACCGAGGTGGCCGCGCTGCCCTGCGCCTGCCGGAGCTGCTGCCGCTGCATGCACAGAGCAGGGCTGCAGGACACGTTTCCACGCTGTCCAGTGAGAGACCTTCAGCACCGTCCAGCGCAGCGGCTGCAGCAGGAGGCAGACGGCGCTCGCCCTGCTGCAGTTTGGGGCTGCCCTGCACCGCTGCAGCCGGCAAGGGCCGGGGTTTTGCTGCTGGGTGCATGCCATGCAGCCCGCAGCTGCGAGCCGTCGGCGCGCTCCGTCCCCGCAGGAACCGCCAGGCTCGGGCTCGGGCTTTGCGCCTCACGGGGAGCACAGGCAGGTCCCGTCCGGCCTCGCCACACGGCTGCCTCCTGGGGACCAAGGTTTGGGTGCCAACGCGGTGCCCGACGCCGGCACGGGCTGAACCCGGGCGCAAGGAACCTGCCAGTGCCACCCGCTCCCTGCAGCAAAGGCACTGGGAAGCGCGGGGCTCATCTGCCTTGAGACAGGCCGATCTCCAGCTTCCCACCAGCTCTCCAGGGGCAACTCCCTTGGCCGCGGAAAGACAACTCCGATCGGCTCTGTGCGCCCGTTCAGACACCATGAGGGGGAAAAAGCCTACAAGGAAACAGGGGGTTGTTTCTGCAGCGGCTCAAAGCTTGCACCAGAGATGTTACACCATTTCACTGAAACAGAATTAATTGATGAGTTTAGATAGAAAGAGGTAGCTTTACCCTAGGAGCTAAATGCCTAAAGGGCTTATTTTTCTTCTCTCTCTCTTTCAGATCTGTAGAAATACAAAGCAGTTGTGGGTTTCCAGAACAGCACCTGAAAAACTCAGTTTTGCATCTAAAATTCTGCTTCACATGATATATTTGGCATGTTTTCTTTTTTAAAGATCAACAAACAAACAAACAAGCAAACAAGCAAACAGAAACCCTTTACAAAGCCCCCCCTCAACCCAGAGTCTCGGCTGAATTGGCTGGATCCCAATACTGGACACGTGTCGACACTTGCAACGCTTCTGGCTTGAGTCGCGCTCCGCTCGCGCTTAGCTCAGGTCCGGCCGAGCAGCGGCGTCCCCGGCCGAGCAGCGGCGTCCGCGGCGGGCGGGCGCAGGCGGAGGCTCCCGGCCGCGGCGAGCACGCACAGCGCGCAATGACACGAGCGCCGGGAGGCCGGTGACACGACAGCACGACACCGAACGAGAGCGCCAGCCCGATGCACGCCGCGGTGCTGCGCGCGGGAATCAGCCCGGCGCGCTCGGCGTCCGCCTGCCGGGCCAAGAGGCAGATTTTGGCTGGCATTTGCAGAGCGAGCTATGGCTCACGGGCTCCCCACGGGCACCGTGCGCCTCCCCGGGGCGAGCGGCACGGCGGTACGTGGCGGTGCCTGTCGCCAAAGGAGCACGTTTCAGTGTTCAGCAGTAGCTCTGAGCTGCAAGGTCCTGGAACTGCTTCTGAACAGTGAAGGGCGGCAGCGGCACGAGCGCGGGGCGCCCAGCGGGGCACGAGCTCCATGCGGGGCAGCACCGGAGCGGCCGTCCCGGGAGCCAGCCGCACGTGTGGTCATCGTCCCGTGCGAGCCAGGAGCAGTGCGGGGGGACACGCGGAGACGGCCGCCGCCGCCGGCCCCGCGGGGCGGACACGCGAGTGGCTCCTGGCCGCGCCGCCCTCATCCAAGGGCATCGGTACTGCGGTGCGCGCGGAACGCCCCGGGATGCAGGGGTCACCTCCGGACCCTCCTGCGGGACCCCGGCCCAGCGCCGCCCCCAGCCCCGGCGCGGGGCTCGGCCATGGGCGGCAGGGAGGAAGGAGGAGGAGGAGGAGGAGGAAGGAGGCTCTCTACGGAATGCCTTAGCTCTGACCTCAGCTTCTCACGCTCAGTATTTCTTGACCTCTTTTTCAGTCACTCCCGTCAAACATCCTCCTGCGGAAGACTGTCTTGGAAGGAGACAGAGGCAGAGTTATTTTGGAGACAGCGGTTTCTGTCTTCTGCTCCTGGAGGTCCCCTGCCAGGAACCTCAGAGACCTCTGCAAGAGAAAGGCACCGGGGCCCGTGCTACAGACAACGCTTACAAGCAGAAGTCCCTCGCTCTTCGGTGGAAATACTGTAAATTCAGAATGCAACGTGCTGGGAGCCCACGCGAGCAGCCAAGCCTGACGCTGGGCAGCCACTGCAGCCGTTCCCAGCTGCAGCTGCAGGCAGCGACGGCGGCGGCAGCAACTGCTGCGAGCGGCACCGCAGGGTCCCTGACGGCCTCCGGAGCCCGGGAGGCTCCTGGCTCTGGGCAGGGCTGCGGGCTGGGCCCTCGGCATGCTCTGGAGCAGCGCTAAACGTGGGAGCGGTGGGAAGAGCCCTGATGCAGGGAGGACACAGCCCTCTAGTCCTCCAAAGGCCTCCGGGCCCAGCGGCTGCAGCAAGGAGGGGCTGCAGCAAGGGGGGCTGCAGTATGGAGGGGCTGCAGCATGCAGAGGCTGCAGAAAGGAGAGGCTGCAGCACAGAGGGGCTGCAGAATGCAGAGGCTGCAGCACAGAGGTGCTGCATCACGGAGGTGCTGCATCATGGAGGGGCTGCATCATGGAGGGGCTGCAGCATGCAGGGGCTGCAGAAAGGAGGGGCTGCAGCAAGAAGGGGCTGCAGCACAGAGGAGTTGCAGCACAGAGGGCTGCAGCATGCAGAGGGGCTGCAGCACGCAGAGGCTGCAGTACTGAGGGGCTGCAGCACGGAGGGGCTGCAGCATGCAGAGGGGTTGCAGCAAGGAGGGGTTGCAGCACGGAGGGGCTGCAGCATGCAGAGGGGCTGCAGCATGCAGAGGCTGCAGCAAGAAGGGGCTGCAGCACGGAGGAGTTGCAGCACAGAGGGCTGCAGCAAGGAGGGGTTGCAGCATGCAGAGGCTGCAGAGGTTGCAGCATGCAGAGGGGCTGCAGCATGCAGAGGCTGCAGAAAGAAGGGGCTGCAGCATGCAGGGGCTGCAGCATGGGCTGGTCTCACGCGGCTGGACCGCAGGAACGTCCGTCCTCCGGCCCCAAAGGGACGTGCCAGGATTGCCCCTCGGGTGCCCCTCACTGCTCGGCAGCACTGCTGGGGTCGGAGGGGGCTCCTGGACCTTGGGTAGCGCTGCTGCTCTTAGGACAGCTCCAGAACTGGAAAATGTGACCCAAAATGGGCGGTCTAGGCTTATCTACCCGCTCTTTACATTATTTTCTGAATTTACAGTAATTTCTTTAAAACAGAGGAATTTTCACAACGCAAGAGCGTGAGTGACACCATCAAATACTCGATTTCCAGCTGAGTTCCTGGGAGGTACTTCTGCTCCCTGACATAACCGAGAGTGTTAGATTTCAGAGATGCAAGGCTGTGGCTTGCAGAGGCACGAAGAACTGCGGAGCCTTTCACTGCGGAGGACTCGGAGGCGCCGGGCAGGGGATGGGGACACGGGGCACAGGGGCCTTTCCCAGCAGCGGTGCTGGGCAGGGGACGGGGGCACGGGGCACAGGGGCAGGCGGGAGCCCCGGCAGGTGCTGCGAGGGCAGCAGGGTTGCAGGGAGCAGGAGGGTGGCAGGGGCGCATGGGGCGCAGGGACAGGGATGGCAGCAGTGCAGGGGGCTGGGGGGGCTTGGGGGTGCAAGGCGGGGCTGACTTGGATCCCCCATGGGAGCCGCTGATGCTTCCTCACTGGGAGCTGCAGGAGACCACAGGGGTTGAGGACAGAGGATGCAGGAGCCTCTCTCCAAAGGGAACCTCCATCGGCCAAGGTCCTGCCCAGATGAGGGGCTGCGGGGGGGCCCTGCTGAGGCTGCACGCAGGGCTGCAGCAGACACGTGCGGTCAGCACCTCCTGGGGGCACCCGAGGGTCCCAGGGCACCCCAACGAGCTGCACGAGCCCCTGCGAGACACCGGCGGCCAGCGGGAGCTCCCGGTGCGCAGCCAGGGACTGGATCCAGCAGGGAGACAGCAACGTGGGGAGCGGAGAGCCCACGGGATGAACCACGAGGCTGGCACCCAATGCAGGGCAGTGCTCAGCCAGGCTGGCATTGGTGGGGGCACAAGGGACAAGGATGCAGCCCCAGGACCCGCTCGGGGGTGTCAGTCTGGGACATTTGCTCCCCATGCTGCAGTGTGAGACCCCCTGGCTGTGTTTGCACTGCATGGAACTGCAAGTCACCGCTGCAGCGGCCTGGTCAGAACCTGCAGGGAAAGCAATGCCTGCAGTGAAGACAATGCCTGCAGTGAGGGCAATGCCTGCAGTGAGGGCAATGCCTGCAGCAATGGCAATTCCTGCAGTGAAGACAATGCCTGCAGCAATGGCAATGCCTGCAGTGAAGACAATGCCTGCAGTGGAGGCAATGCCTGCAGTGAAGACAATGCCTGTAGCAATGGCAATGCCTGCAGTGAGGGCAATGACCGCAGTGGAGGCAATAACTGCAGTGGAGGCAATGCCGGCAGTGGAGGCAATAACTGCAGTGAGGGCAACGTCTGCAGCATTGTCCAGTTCTGAGGTGGGTTGGGTTTTGATTTGCAGTTAGATCTGCAAAACGGGGGTGAAGCCGGGGTGGAGGGGCCACTGCCTCGGTGAGCGCCAGAGATGAAGGCCGCCCTTGATCCCCCAAGGTGGCTCGGGGCCCAGGAGCACGTGGGCAGAGCCGGGCACGGGGCCGGGCTGAGCCGGGTCCTGCAGAGCATCACGGTGCTCAGCGGGCAGGGCCATCATCCCGGCACGGGGAGCAGGCCCCTGGGCTCTCCCGCAGCTTCTGAGGACTGAGGAACCCTAGAGCAATTCCATAGGGAAGGAACCTTCTCCACACGCTGGGGGCTCAAGTCCCAGCCTTGTGCACTGGGATCTTTGCAGCGCCCACGGGCTGAGCGCGCTGAGCAGCTCCGCATCTGCAGGAGGGAGCCCAAGGGGGAGAAGACCTGGAAGGATGGAGCAGCCGGCAGCTCTGGGGCAAGAGGGGCCCCCAAGGGCCCCGGTGAGAGCGGCCGCTGCCGGGCACCGCGTGCGTCACCGCGCGAGCACGCGGCTGGCGAGAGGGTCCCGCGGCCCTGTCCGCGGCCACGCGCGGCTGCTCCGCGCGCCCTGCTCCAAGGGGCCCCTCCGCAGCTCGCCCACAACTCGGTCCCCCAAAACTGAGGGATTTGTGCCCCGTGACGGCAGCGGCGCCGCGGCCCGGGCTCCGGGCCCGCGCTCCCCCCCGTGACCGAGCAGAGCTCCCAGTACAGAGTCTGACAACATTTGGAGGCCCTTGGAACGAGAAGCACCGGGAAAACATACACTGGTATTGATTGCTCGGGAGAAAACATTTAGAAGTGAAGCCCACGACTAAGTACAGCAATTCAACAATAGAATCAAGACAGAGGAGGAACACGGAACAACAGGGAGGCAATTCGAAGGGAAAAAGCAACAGTGGAAAGGCTCAGTTTGCGGTGCCTGTTGGAGGAGCCACGACCAAACTCTGCAAGCTCCGGGACCCGTCCCAGCGTCTCCCCTGCCCTGCAGCTCACGAGCCCTGACATCTCTGAAATACCCCTGGAAACGCACCCCGCACTCTGCAGCGCATTCACAGCCCCCTTGGCTCACGCACCTCCCTGCCCCGGGGGTTCCTAAGCTCTGCACAAGCCCCCCACCCCGAGCAGCGAGCAGGGTCTTACCGTGCCGCGACCACAGGCGACTTCTTCCCGGGGTCTAACGGGGACCCGGCCGGTTCCTCCCCCAGTGATCGCGTATCCTTATTCAGCTGCTGGAGCCGGGAACTTAGCTCACTGATCACAGTTGGCTTGTCATCGTCAGCCCCATGGATTGGCCTGCTCTCCATGGGGTCCCCCCATAGCTTGGACCTTCTCTGAAAGAGGTAGCGTGGCCGGCCAATGCTGGCTGCCGCCAGAGTGGCCGCATGTTGCTGGGAGATGAGCTCGCTGTCCGAAGACTGCTTCAAAAGTGGGTCCCTGAAAGTAACTGGCCCCTTGCTGAGCTGGGACTTGAGTTTTGGCTTTGGAGGCACTGGTGGCTTCTCGAGTATAAAAGTTTGTCCATCCGCAAAGGAAGTGTATGTGTCAGTAGGCTCCCCGCTTTCTGAGGACAACGTAGACATGCTGGAGACCGTCGAGATGGTGCTTGTGGTCTCCAGGTGATGGTCACTTGAACTTCTGGTGTCCACCTCTTCCACTCCCGAGTCTGCAGCAGACTCTGGGGCTACGGGGGCATCAGAGGGCTTCCCTGAGGGTGTTCCGCCAGTGGTAGAAGGTGCTACTGCTGCCGCTGGTATGGATGGCGTGCTAGGCGTAGCCAGGTGGCTGACTGGTGTGCCAGGGGTGGTGACCAGTACCCCGTTTGCAAACTCGTCTGGTGGAGGCACCAGCCCTATCTTGGCCAGCTCCTCCCTCGTCTCCTCATCGCTCGAAGACAACTGGGCTGGTGGGAGGGTAACGGTGTAGGGCTCCACTTCCTCCTCCGAACTGCCTTGCCCCAGCGTCTTGTCGGAGGCTGGACTCACTGGAGGCTTTCCCACAGGACTGGGTTGAGCCTCTTCCGGGGGGGACTCCGCCGGCTCCGCGCACGTCTCAGGGACGGCTGGCTTCTCCTCTTTCACCTCCAGCCCGATCTCGTCTTGGCCATTACTTGTGGCATGAACCATGATGAGGCCAGCGGTCTTCTGCTGTGATGTATCCACTATACTAATGATCATGGACTTCTTGTCTTCTTGTTTTTTCTCCTCTTTTGCGGGTGTTTCTGCCCTGGCCTCGGTCTCTTTCCTCAGCGTGGATGGAGTCCCCCACTGGCTCTTTGCGGGTGTCAAGGTCCCAGAGTCTGCCCCAACGGCCCCTTTGCCTCCAGGGGAATAGGCGGGTGACACTAAGCTCTCCAGTTCCCCCCTCTCCGGTTCTTTGGTTTGGATGTCCACAAACAGAGGTGCTGCTCTTTCCGAGTCCGGGCTGTGAATCGGGGTGGGCGACCGGGATGGGACTTGCGTCGAGAGGGCCCGTTCCCTTGCGGCCAGCGCAAGCGCCAGTGGCGAGTTGGGATCCAGGGGCTTGCCGGTCAGGGGGTGGATGAACGTTGATGACGAGCTGCTAATTAATGGCTTTAAAGCTGAGACGGGGGAAGGCAGTAGAACATCTCGGCTTCCTAACAAGCGCTCATCGATGGACCTGGACTGCTGCAAGGATGGCATGTCGCTGCTGGGGGCGCTGCCTTCGATGGCCCCAACGGAGAGGAAGACAGTGGATTTCCGCCTCTCGTCCAGACGACGGTCTCGGTCCTTCATGACTCCCGCGATGGCAGTGGCGAATGGGATGCTTGTGGCTTCGACCTGAGCGATGCCGGGGTGGTGCTGATAGTCCACGCCGCTCAGGCGATGGCTCCTGCGCGTGGGCGACGGCTCCCGGGTGAAGCCCCCCGTGATGGACAGCGCCGCCCTCTCCTGCGCGTCCTCCACCTGCAGCTGCTTCACCAGAGGGCTCTTCTTCCTCTGCGGCTTGGTGGGCGCGAACAGACTCACGTTGAACTGCCCCATGTTGGCGTACGGGTTGTCAATCACTCTCCCCTTCCTCTTCAGCTTCTCCGGGGGGGTTGCGGACGGGCCAGGCCGGGGGATCTCTGTCGGCTCCACGGGAAGATGCGAGGAATCCTGGAGGATTATCATGGATCGCGCCCTCTTCTGCCGTTCGGGATAAGGTATGGAAGTCCTTGCCTGGTCGTACATCTCAGCTGCGCTAATGACCTGCGGGAGCCCGTGGAGTTTGGCCTCCAGGCTTGGCTTAAAGCTTGATCTTATGGTATCGTAAGCTCTTGCCGGAGGCGGAGGCGGAGAGAAGGACGGAGGGGGAGCCGTGTCGAAGTAGTAGGGAGAAGGAGGTGGGGGCGGTGCCGTCTGAGGTGGTGGTGGGATCCCATGGCCTTCCCTCACAGTGTCTTGCATTGATGTGCTCCGGGGAAACTTCCCGTCTAGCAGAGAAGCCGCGAGTTTCTCGTCTTCCCCTGGAAAACCAGAACAACGGAGAGGTCAGAGAGGAGCTCTGCAGAGCGGCCGCTCGGCCAGCAGCTCAACCCGCACATCACACAGCCCCTTCTCCTGCCCACTCCGCTCGCTTTCTCGAGTGACTTTCCACTTCTTCTTCAGCAATTGCCGTGCAGCCCTTCATTCGTGCAGTCGGATGCGCGGCACAGAAGGACAGCCCAGACTCTCACAACACACTACGGAGCTCGTAGCCTGTCAGCCGGGTCTAACAGCCTCAGCACAACCGTGCCAGGGCCGAGCCGCCGGTGCGGGGCGCTCCCGGCAGCCGAGGCCCCGTGCCAGCCGGCGCCGGCGCTCCCAGCGCGCTGCTCTCCCCTCACGCTTCCCCTCGGCCCCGCGACGGCCCCCCGTGTTCAAATGTGCGAGACCACGCGCAGAGCGAGGCCTAGCAGCACTGCAAGGGACTGTGACAACTGGAAGGAGCCAAGAAAGCCGAATTCTGCTCTTCTCACCACTAACCCTGGCCCGGGCGCACAGGCAGAGCTCTCTGGCACCAGCGATACCCACTGGGGGACCAGTGGTTCATTGAGGGTGCCCGAGCAGTGGAACAGGCTGCCCAGGGAGGCTGTGGAGTCTCCTTCTCTGCAGGTCTTCAAAACCTGCCTGGATGCCGCCCTGTGGCACATGCTGTAGGTGTGCCTGCTTGAGCGGGAAGGTTGGACTAGATGATCTCTAGAGGTCCCTTCCAACCTTGAACA